>CAUYON010194379.1:0-20236 GCA_963573935.1 Arctocebus calabarensis | reverse complement strand
CACCGATTGCGTTAGAAAAAATACTGTATCTCTGTGGATTCTGGTTATTAACCTTTTGTCGGAGACCTAACATGCAAATAATTTCTCTCATTCTGAGAGCTGTCTGTTTGCTTTACGTACTGTGTTCTTGGCTGTGCAGAAGATTTTTATTTTCATCAGATCCCAGTAATGTATTTTTGGTGTTGCTTCAATTGCCTGGGGGGGGGGTCCTCCTCATCAAATGTTTTCCCTGCACTTTCTTCTAGTATTTTTACAGTTTCATGTATTAAGTTTAAATCTTTTATCCAGTGAGAGTCTATCTTTGTTAATGGTGAAAGGTGTGGGTCCAGTTTCAGTCTTCTGCAGGTCGCCAGCCAGTTCACCCAGCACCTTTGTGAAATAGGGAGTCTCTTCCTGATTGAATGTTTTTGATTGGCTTATCAAAGATCAAATAATGGTAAGTAGCTGGGTTCATCTCTTGGTTCTCTATCCTGTATCATATATCTACCTGTCTATTTTTATGCCAGTACCATGTTATTTTGATCACTATTGATTTATAGTATAATCTGAGATCTGGTAGTGTGATTCCTCCTGATTTGTTTTTATTTTTGAGTAATGTCTTGGCTGTTCGAGGTTTTTTTTCTGATTCTATATAAAATGAAGTATTATTTTTTTCGAGGTCTTTGAAGTATGACAGTGGATCTTTAATAGGGATTGCATTAAAATTGTAGTATGGACAATACTTTGGTTAGTATGGACATTTTAACAATGTCATGCCATGAGCATGGTACGTTTTTCCATTTGTTAACATCTTCAGCTATTTCTTTTCTCAGAGTTGCATAGTTCTCTTTATAGAGATCTTTCACATCCTTTGTTAAGTAAACTTCCCAATATTTCATCTTCTTTGGAACTGGTGTAAAAGGAATAGAGTCCTTGACTGTTTTTTCAGCCTGATTATTGTTGGTATATATAAAGGCTACAGATTTTTGAGTATTGATTTTTTAACCTGAGACTCTGCTGTATTCCTTGATCACTTCTACGAGTTTTGTAGTTGAATGCCTGGGTTTTTCCAGATATATAATCATATCATCTGCAAAGAGTGAACTTAAGAGATGAAAGTATAAAAATTCTAGAAGAAACTGCAGGGAAAACAATTGAAGAAATCCACCTGGGTGAATATTTTATGAGGAGGGTCCCCCGAAGCAACACCAAAAATACATTACTGGGATATGAAAAACTAAAAAGCTTCTGCACAGCCAAGAACACAGTAAATAAAGCAAGCAGACAGCCCTCAGAATAGGAGCAGATACATGCAGGTTATGTCTCTGACAAAGGTTTAATAACTGGAATCCACAGAGAACTCAAACTTATTAATAAGAAAAGAACAAGTAATCCTATCTCAGTATGGGCAAGACCTGCCATTCTATCCTCCAATTCCTCTACTAGGTATATATCCAGAAGACCAAAAATCACTTTATAACAAAGATATTTGCACCAGAATGTTTATTGCAGCCCAATTCATAATTGCTAAGTCATGGAAGAATCCCAAGTGCCCATCGACCCACAAATGGATTAATAAATTGTGGTATATGTACACCATGTAATATTATACAGCCTTAAAAAAGATGTAGACTTTCCCTCCTTTATATTTACCTGGATGGATGAAGCTGGAACATATTCTTATTAGCAAAGTATCTCAAGAATGGAAGAAAAAGTATCCAATGTACTCAGCCCTAATATGAAACCAATTTATAAACAACTACATGTCCATATGGAAGCTATAACCCAACTACAGTCCAAGATGAAGGAAAAGAGGAGGGGGACATATGAGGAGGGGGAAGGTTAGGTGGAGGGAAGGTAATTGGTGAGACCACACCTATGGTTCATTTTAAGGGGTACATGTTAAATCTACTAAGTGTTGAATATAAATGTCTTAACATAATAACTAAGAAAATGAGGTTAAGGCTCTTTTAACCAGTATGATGAAAGTATTTCAAATTGTATATAAAACCAGCACATTGTACCCCCTAATTGCATTAATGTACACAGCTTTGATTTAATAAAAAATATATTGTATCAACTATCTTATTTACTGATCTGAAGGATTGTCAGCAGTCATTCCTTATAACAAACATTGAATTGGCCTTTTGTAGTCTCTTTTTAATATTAATATTAATTAATATTTCTTGTCCATGAATTAAGAACACAAAATGTTAGTAATACTTGGAAATTAAAGAATAAATGATTCCCAGTTGAGGGCCTCAAGAGTTCATATATTTAAAAGTGCACATAATGTCTACATATGAATACATTTTTCACTGCTTGCTTGGTTTCTCACATGCCTTTAAAATGCTAGTTGAAGTAATTTCCTGAAATTCTAGAGTTGAGTTTGCTTCTTTAAGTAATGTATGATTGAACTCATTATTTATTTTAGATATAACCTTTTAAAATTTCTGAGAGAATCCATAAAAAGTGAATGGTGGCTGTTTTGTCATGATCCTTTGTCATGGTTAAGTCACCTACTTCCTCAATAACAGCCTAAAATGAAGCACAAAATGGGGCTGTATAGCAGTGTCTTAAGTGTAGCTAATCCAGAGAAATCAGGGTTATACTAAAAGAGTAAACAGTGACGAATAATAAAACAAGCGACATAATTAAGAACTGGATGAACAATTGGAACATATGCTTAACTAAAGAAGGTAACATATGAGAAAGTCATAAACATGATTACTTAGCAGGACAGGTTGTTTGAAGTCACAAAGCATATTGTTCTATATCTATCAAGTTATGTTATAATCAAGTGATTATGTCAAGATAAATATCAAGGTACCTGTATATATACAGGTAACTTAGGTGCAGTTGGCAGGAAGAAAACTCCACGAATCAAGAATTAGTGATTCATTAACTGTCACCCAAAGCACTATGTATTGCATTTCTCACTAACATAAATTTATAGTATTGCTATTAACTGAAGTATTTTATTTATTAAAAACTTTTTAAATGACAATGCCAAGTGCTGCTGAGCACATGGAGCAATTGGAACTCTTCTGCTTTACAGTAGGAATGAGAAGTGCTACAGCTTTGCCGAAAATAATACAGCACTTTCTGGTAAAGTTAAAACTTCAATTATTGCATGGACAAACAAATATATTCCTTTACTCATAAGAAAAAAAAAATTCAGTTCATCCAAAACTCTATATGTCAATGTTTTAGGTAGGGATATTCATAATTGCCAAAAATTGAAAACAATCCAAACATCTTCCCAGTAGATGAATGGATAAACTGTGACATAATACTCAAAAATCAAAAGGGAAGAACTATTGGTTGTTTAGTATATTGCATCCTCATTTATAAGTGAAATATGTTTGTAATTTCCCGTTTATAATAATATATTTTCTCCAATTTTAATATCAGGTGTATCCAAATTAAGTAGAATGATTTTGAAGTATTTCTTCTTTTTCTATTGTCTATAAGATTTGGCATGATCCATTTTTTGAAATTATCTTTTACTTTTATTTATAAGTATTAGTTGTCTATTTTTTGAGACTTTGGGAAAAAAATAAGAAGAAGTTAACTGATGACGCCATACTGAGCCCAGAGTCAAGGCATTCTATGATAGACATACTCTTGTCTGATAATGTGAATGTTACTTTCTTTGCATTATTATTGTTATTATTGCTTAATATTTCAATGCAGCAATTGTCTAATTTCTTTTTTGAATGTATTTATCTTTATTTATTCTTTAACAAGGTTTTTGTTTCTAGTCTTTATCTTAAACATTATTATTGTTGTTGAATTTTTAGCCTTTTTAATTCTGTGAAGGCAAAAAGTAAAAACATAGTAAACACATGTATATGTAAAATATATATATATATGTTGTTAGTATATAAACATGCAAAAAAATAAACTCTAAAAATGGCTACCATTTTAAAAAATGCTTAAAAATACTATTGATCCATGTAACAAAACAAATGAACTGCCAGTGCATTCTTCTAAGTGAAAGAAATCATATCCAAAAGGCTAAATGTTATATAATGCATTTTTATAATATTTTCTAAAATGCAAAACTCTAGTTATGAAGAATAGCTTGATAGTTTTCTGTAGATAGTAAGGTGAGAGAATTGACCACAAAGACACAACATGGAGGAATTTGGGGAGCGTGATGATTGAACTGTTCTGAATCTTGATTTTGGTAGTAGATATTTGACTTCATGAATTTTTCAACACTTAAACTGTGCACCACAAAAAGTACATTTTATTATACATAATATCTTTTCTTTTCTTTCTTTTTGGCAGTGAGAGGGACAGCATTTCACTTTGTCCTTGGTAGCATGCTGTGGCATCATAGCTCACAGCAACCTCATATTCTTGGGCTCAAGAGATTCTCTTGCCTCAGTTTCCCAAGCACCTGGGACTAAAAGTGCTCACCACAATGCCCAGCTGTTTTCAGAGATGAGGTCTTGCTCTGGCTCCAGCTAATCACGAACCTGTGAGCTCAGGCAGTTCACCCACTTCAGCCTTGCAGAGTGCTAGGATTACAGGCATGCACCACTGTGCCTGGCCTATACATAATTTTTTTAGAAAGGTAAAATGTATAAATGAAAACATGTAGAATTTGATCTATATACCTAATAATTTCTATATCAAATGATATCAAAATATTTTAATTTATATTAAGCCTATTAAAATAAAGTATGTTTCAACTTTTAAGAATATAACAAGATGTGGGGAAAGAAACTAGATCAATTAAGAAAACAAAAACTCTTTTCTCTTCCTTCCCCCGCGTGTCTCCTGTCACTCTCTCTTTCTCTGCCTCCCTCTTTTCTCTCCCTTCTCTTTCTCCTCTCTTCCCCCGTTTCTCTCTCTCTATCCTGCTAATAAAGACCTTTCGTACAAAAAAAAAAAAGAAATCAAAAACTTTCAAAGTCAAATGTAGAATACTGAAACATACACACACATACTGTATAAACATGCAAGCAGAGAGCAAAGTGTAGATATGGACAATATATAGTATATTTTCCAACTTTAGTATCATGCTAGTGATTGTCCAAGGGAGGACAATGTGTTGAAAATAATTAATACTATAATTGATTGTTGGTACAAAGAAAAAGTAACAGCATACATATTTGTCATTTCCCTCTAAGGAGGTTACAGGAGTATGTGGGAAAAAAGAGCAACACAAGCTAATAAAATTAGGAAATTTAATGCAATAGCAGAATAGTACTTCTCCTAACATAATTTCTAACACACAACTTCTCTCCATTGAATCTTAATTTCACCCAACTGGAATGAAGAATTAAAATAAAAGATTATTGGTAAAATCTATCAAAATGTTGTAAAAATTTGTTCCTTTCGAACACAACTAGAAAATTTTACTGTAAATTCATAAGTGTTCAAGTACAAGACAATGATACTTTTTCTTACCATCATTGCTGGAACAAAAACCACAAAGTTAGAATAAAAATGAAACAAGTTTAAAAAAGGTAAAAAGAAGGAACAACATTTGCTAGAATGCTGTTAGAGTTCCAAGTGTCTACAGAGATAACCATAGGTGAAAAGCATCACCATTCAAATGGCAGTATATTTATTTTTAGAATATAAGTGAATAATTGTAAATTTTAGTCATAAAACTAAGAAAATGAGATAAATGAGAAGCCTTTGGATAAAGAAATGTAAAGTAGGAAAACTGGAAAAATAAACTAACTGTGAAACATAAAACTACATAAAAAGATTAGTATATGTAAATATATCTGTAAATTATTTCTGTCCCTAATTATGTCATTTCTCCCATTTTTTTAACCAGCCTTTTGCCATGACACTTTTTCAATCTTTTCAAATCTGTACTTGTAATCTTTCACATTGTAGCACAAATATGTCTTCCATATAGAATATTCTTCTATATAAAGTAGGTAAGGTTGCCTTTTCAGTCACTTTTATAGCATTATAAATGTCATGTACAAATGCACACTTCATAGCACTAGTTAGAGTTCTAATGGTATTTGCTCATCATTGCATTCATAAAGCCTAATGCAGTGACTATTAAATAATGTTTTTTATTAAAAATTAAATCAATTAATAAATCAATGGTATCCAAGAAAATGATTTTGCCTTTTTTGGCAAAAGTGATTACAAAATATATTATTTCATGGCTCTATACATGCTCTGGGGATCATGATAATTGGGGGCATAACACAAGAGTTAGGAAGCAGGTTTAACAATAGGCCAAATACAGTACAGCCCCATCTGGAGCATAAGCAGTTGGTTCTTCAAAGGGAACACACAACACTCTCTCTTATACAGGTACTGAAATGTGTTTTCTGTCTACTTTTGCAACATGACTTTGCATTATACATCACATTCAAATGGTTTGCTCACGTAACTAGCAGATTTTGATGATCCCTTTGAACAGGTGCTCTATCTGAAAGGGAAACACCTGCCAAGGGCCTAACAACATCCTCTGCATGTTTTTCAGGATTTTACAGTCCATCTGCCTGCACTCTGGGTTAGCCTGATCAGCAGCATTATCACAAACACCTATGGACTGACTTTTCCCTTTACCTCTTTATGCTATCTTCAAAATAAATACATATAGTTTATCAATGTATTCAATGTTGGCATCAAATCTCCTACTTTCTTACAGTTTGATTTATTATATATGTGGGTCCTGGGTTGAATTCAAACAAGCTAGTAATCAGGATCTAAACTACCAATCCCTTAAGGGCAACTTCTCTAGTGTCCCTGGATGAGATATGTCCACCCTGTGCCATAGAAATTGCCCAGTTTTCCATGTGCTCTCCTAGAGCTTCTAGAAATACTAAAGGAGAATATATTATTCCTTTTTTCTTTTCCCTTATGTTTTGCAATTTGTTTTATTTAGTGTACTAATCACATCATGGTATAAAAATTAGATAAAATAGGTTTGCAATCCCACTAGCATTAAGAATTCTCAAAGAGCTAGAAGTAGACCTTCTAGTTGATCCTGCAATCCCATTACTACGTATCTATCCAGAAGAAAAAAATAATTTTACCCTAAACACATGTATCCTGGAATGTTTATTGCAGATCAATTCATAATTGCCAAGATGTGGAATCAACCCAGGTGCCCATGAATGGATTACTAAACTGTGGTATATGTATACTATGGAATACTATTAAGCTGTAAAAAGATGGAAACTTTGCATTATTTGTATTTATTTATTTATTCATTTAGAGAAAGTCTCACTGTGTTACCCTTGGTAGAGTGCTGTGGCGTCATAGCTCACAGCAACCTCAAACTTTTGGGCTCAAATGATTCTCATGTCTTAGTCTCCCAAGTAGCTGGTATTTTAGGCACCTGCCACAACACCCAGCTATTTTTAGCTATGGGTCTCACTCTTGCTTGGGCCTGTCTGGAACCTGTGTACTCAGGCAATCCACCTGCCTCTGCCTCCCAGAGTGCTGGGATTACAGGCGTGAGCCACCGTGGTCGGCCTTCATCATTTGTATTTATCTGGATGGAGTTGAAACAAATTTTTCTTGGTAAAGTACCACAAATTGGAAAAACAAGTATCCAACATACTCAATACTAATTTGTTAATAGATAAACAACTACACATTCACATGAAAGAAAAAAAAATTGCATTCAAGTAGAGGAAGAGGGGAGGATGGGAAAGGGAAAGAGGGGCAGTGAAGGGCATTGGTAATGCACACAACGTAAAGGGTATAGAGGACACCCCTTGGGTGAAGGGCTCAACAATAACTTGACCTTTAATTGAAATAAAAATAATTTTTTTTAAGTAGGCAAAAATATTAGATATAAAATAAAAAAAATTCTCCCATCACTCTTTCTAATCAGCTACTATAATCCTTTCCCACATTTGAGCATGATTTTTATGATATTCAGTGCTAAACAACAATTTTTGTTATTTGACTTAATAAATCCTATGGATATTTCTGTGTAAAGATTTGACTTGTTATTTTTTACTGTGCCCCACATTTATTACTTTTCTTAGAATTTCTTTTCAACATAAACATTTTTTCAGCATAGACATTTTTTATTACAATCTGTTTACTTGTAGGTATGTTTAAGCTAGCTTCCAGAGGTAATGGTTTTAGGAAATTAGTAGAATTTATTCTATTAACTATTCTGAATTAATAATGATTTTAAAACATTTCATTTGTCTATTGAAAGGGAGATTTTAAACACCAAAAACATAATTTATGGACTATGTTTGTTTTGTCATATCTTAGTATTTCTGAAATTGTAGTGCACCTTCTAATTGAAGGCATCCTGTAATTGCTGTTTTCTACTGTCTGTTATGATGTAGTTGCTATTGTCTGTATGTAGAATTGGTCTCCTAGAATCTGTTTCTGTGGCTCAGAAGAAAATTATGTAGTCTAGTGAAGGAAATGTTTAACTTTTAGAAATCAAATGAGTAAGAGATGGAGCAAATGAAAGTTTGGAATTAACTATTGTTGTCTTTCCTCTTTCCCCCCAATAATATAATTATATCTATATATAGAAATAAAAACATTTGATACACACCATCACTAATTTATAATAAGACACTTTTAGCAAACTAGAAATGCAATAAAACTTTCTCAACTTAATGCAAAACATCTACAAAAAATGTATATCTAAAATCATACATAATGGTGAGAAATCAGAAGCTTTCCAGCTAAGATTAGAAAAAAGGCAAGGATATACTCTCTCAAAACTTCTACTCATTGTTTTACTAGAATCCTTAACAAAGTCAATAAGAAATGTGCACAAACAGCTATAGATTGGGAAAGAAGAAATAAAAGTGTCTTTGTTCATAGATGATTGTTTATGTAAAAAGCCCCATAGAATAAACAAAAAAAATCCCCCCCAAAACAATCCTCATAGAAGTAATAAGATGTTATGCCAATGTTGTAGGCTATAGGAGATTATTAGGGTAGTGGAACTATTGTGTATGCCACTGCAATGATGGGTATGTGTAATTAAATGTCTCAAAATCCATAGAAGATAAACTGTGAATAATAAAACCTGATGTAAATTATGAACTTTAGTTTAATAATCATTTCATAACTTCAATTTGGCTTATGAAAAGTGTATGTAAATATATATATGTATATAGTATATGTATAACATATATGTATATGTTAATAAAAAAGGAAAATGTGTGTAGAGAGTGCAGGAGTTTATGTCAACTTTACAAATGCGATCCTAAATGTATAAAAAACTTCCTTTGTTTAACAATCTCAGCATATGTGACTTTTTTGCTTTATAAATATATTTTTAAAACTTTTGATTCTTTTATGCTAACATTGGGTATAAAACACAAACACATCCTTCAGCTATACAAAAATGATTTCTTTATGTACTTTTATATAAGCTATTTTTCTATTTTCAATATCTTCAATGTTTTACAAACTTGTTATTTAAAACTCAAGACACACATTTTGCCATTGAGAGATCTTTAAGTGCTATAACACACAGAAAGCTGTCACCTCCTATGATAGTAATATCGTCTTCTAGAGCTCCTCCTGAAGGTCCTTTTTGAGGCTACTTTATAGTTAAATTTCTTTTTATGTAACTAGAGGGAATGTACTGTAAAACAATTATTAAAAGTATAGTATAGGTAAATTCATAAACCAATGAAAGTAATTTATTATTATTATTATCAAGTATTATGGACTATATATAAGATTCATAAAACACATAGTACATATGTACTATATTTTTATATGACTGGCAACATAGTCGGTTTGTATAGTGAGAACATGACTAAGCAGTGAGAATTTTCAACTCCACTAT
This sequence comes from Arctocebus calabarensis, assembly GCA_963573935.1. NCBI lineage: Eukaryota > Metazoa > Chordata > Mammalia > Primates > Lorisidae > Arctocebus > Arctocebus calabarensis. The sequence continues at coordinate 10,479 of CAUYON010194379.1, read as the reverse complement.
AATCTCATGAGGCCCACAGCATATGTGTAGTCTAATGTTGATGAAATGTCACTATATGGCTCTTGACTGTACATTTAGGGCAAATATGTACAAACCCAAGGAGGTTGCCTTTTATCAAACTGTCAAGGAGAGCCATCAAAACACACTGATGACATGGTACAATCAACCTAAGACATAGTTTTAAAGGAAAAATAACATGAAACGAGATTGATGACAAGGGTAAAGGTGGGGAAATACGTGTTTGCTATAGCAGATAAGGATTAAAACTAGGCAGAGTAGAACAGAGACAGGGATTTTTATAGAAATTCAAAGGAATATAAGCCCTCTAAGGGGGTTATTTTAACTCTGCAAATAAAATGAGAGTTCTATGTATTTGTTAAGGAGGAAAGTAGAATAACATGAACGGCTTTTAAGACCGAAAGTAAAATCTCTGAAGTAAAAAGAAATAAATAATAGCCAATTTGATATCAGCCTATAAGGACAAAGACTTAGCAATTTGCTCTGAACTCTGGACAGAAATAGCATAGACCTTGTTCAGGAGGCTAGAGAGGACGTAGAACATTTGGATAGTGGGACTCTTCTATATGGCGCTGGAATGATGGATACATGGAGGTAAATATGTGTCAAAAACCATAGATGATAAATGTAAATAATAAAAGCTGATGTAATTTTTTAAAAAAATCCTGCTATAATTATAACATAACCCCAACAAGGATGCCACACATTTGGAAGCAAGTGATATTGAAAGGGATAAATTTTCATAACTATCATTTGAAGGTTGATTTCACAAGGAAAGGTTGTGAACCGCTTGCGTTCTTAAACTAAAGACTTAGTGTCTTAGAGCTTCCCAATTGAAACTTTCTGTTACACTCTGCTATTTCAAGGGTGAGAGGACCACTCTCAATATGAGATAAATGGTCAAATCTATGTTATTATTTCCATAGAGATGGTTACTTTTATTTTTAGTTATGTATTTAATGATTTTATTAGGTATAGTCTCCTTGATAATTTATATAATGCAGTAGAGAATTTCCCCAATTTCATAGTGATCTGTGAAGTCTGTACATATTTTGCAGGAAACTATAGGTGAGAGCTTTTCCAATAAACTGGAAAAGCACTTACAGAATTGGATTCTAAAATAATTGGAGCCCAAAGACCTCTAGTAAAGGACATAAGAGGCCCTTACAATGAACCTCATTCCTAGATAATGATCTTTTAAGTTATATGAAGAACTGTCATCCCAAACAATAAATTGGGAGAAATTTAGGTTTAAGAAAAGGTAAAGGAGGATATGTTATATATTGATTCTTAGAGAGTTAAGGTTCACTTAGGAAATTCTTCTAGCAACTTGAAGATAAGGTTTATTATTCCTAATTCATTGAAGGAAAAAATGTGGCTTAGAGAGTTCAGGATCCTGCCCAAAGTTAAATAGTATAAGATATAAAACTGAGATTCAAAACAATCTAAAAACTAGTAAATTCATCAATTCCTTAGATAATAGCCAAAGTGGGTAAACATTCAGTACACGAACGCGGATTTTTACTTTTAAAATGGGAAAGGAAATGCCCATTGTTGCTGGATCTATAACGACAGCTGCTGAGAGTTATTTCTCTGTCCGTGTAACTGAACAGCCACTGTCTGGAAAAGATGGAGTAACCTCTACTGGAGGTCATTCTTATGGAGCATTTTGGAAATCACAACTCTAGCCAAACTACTGAAGTGAGGCTTGCAGATAGAAATGAATCTGTTCTGATAGTTTGGTTTCACTCTTTGAAGTAAGTTGACAACACATTGGCTTGACAGGAAACCTACATGTTCATAAAATATGAAGGCACAATTTCTTTTCAATTCAAGTGCTTTCAGAGGCAATGGAGATATTGCAATTGAACTAAAATATGCTGTTAAAGTCAGTGTAATGATTCAATTTGCACATCTTTTGATAATAGACTTTCAGGTCAAATGAAGATAGAATGAAGGAAGCAGTACACAGGCAAATTATCTCAATTTAAGTTTAATATGAAAGTGAACAGATGGAAAAATCTGAATTAAAAACATACAAAATATGAGGAACATAATATATGGATGCAATATATTTGTATATGTGCATGTATGATACAGGCAGAGAAAACATGTTCTTTGTTAAAAATATGATTTTTAAATTACAATTTCATTGATGAAGAAAAAAATGAAAATTAGCACTTGAGTGTCTTTGAGAGTCAAAGAAAATCATATAATAATACCTAATAATCTATAACACTAATAACAGCAACTATCTCTTTAAAATAAATAATTGACTGGTTTCTTCTTTTTTTAATCTTTAAAAAAAGTTTTTTATTAAATCATGGTTGTGTACATAAATGCAACCATGGGGTACAATGTGCTGGTTTTATGTACAATTTGAAATATTTTCATCGAACTGGTTGACATAGCTTTCATGGCATTTACTAAATGTAGAATATAAATGTCTGCCCACAATAATGAAGAAAATGCCATGAAATTGACTGGTTTCTTTACCTCTTTGCATACTTACCCTGGCAATGGAAGCCCTTTCTCTGTCTATGGTGGACATTACTTGCTCTGTAAGCCTATATATTGCTCTTACTCTGTAAACTTACTGTTTTCTTCCTTAACAAACTTTGTTCCTTGCTTGCCTTAACAAAATTTTAAATAAATAAATACTTGACTAACATGAATCTAAATAATTTATGTGTTTTATAATATTTAAACCTTGGAAAAGTCCTAGCAGGTCAAGAACTTATCAAATTACTTTTCTTATTGGAGAAAATGCACTGGCTAGTGAAGCAACATGAATTCCAGAATTTCAAATTCCAGTTCCTTTGCTAATTTACTGTGTGGTCTTGGGTAAGTAACTGTTTATTAACAAATGGATTTCCATTGTAGCCATAGTGACCTCATTGACATGTTAGAATATTTAAATGAGAATGCCTAGGAGGCTACATAGAGCCTCAAATTAGTGCTGGATGACAATTACTTTTATATTTAATGTCATCATTTATAAAGAACTAACAGACAAAAAATGCATACAACATGGTAGCATTGGAAAGTAACTAAGTTGAGATGCTGATGTTGAGAGAAATATTTCATAATCTCTGAAATGTCATATACAAACATAAAATCTAGTGTTACTATACCATCCTAATTTTCATTTTAAAATATTCCCAGCCTCATTATCCACTTTAATAAGTGGTCTATCCTTTGATTAATATTAGGTACTTTTAAAACTTTAAGGATCAAATCAAGCCCATTTGCACTTTCCTCAAAATAGATTTCTCTTTTGCATAGACTACAAAACACAAAACATTCCTTGTGTCTGAGAAAATATGATAAAATCATGTGATTTACACAAAAATGAATCTTTAAGCTACTATTAACTAAAAACAAAATTCTAATCCCTCTGCTAACTGAATGGATACTTCTTGGCCAAAGGTACCCCAGAAACACCTTAAACCTAAGTTTCTAGCTAGGTAAGGCTGGGAAAGAGATAGCACAGTTATATGCCCATTCATTAATATTCATGACTGCTATAATTTGTTGAATACGTATCTTTGACTATCCCACTCACTATAAAATTCTGTTCTCTTTGTATCTTTTTGGAAGCACTTGTGCCTGACTTCTGGCTGGGGCTCGGCTTCCCAACCTGTTTGAATCGTTCCCAATAGCCTGTTGCCCTTTATGAGGAATAAAGCTCTCCTTTATTGAAGATATTAACCTCGTTAATTCTTTTAGTTAGAACTACCATCCAAACTCATTCTTTCCTCTAATACTGAACTTTTAAAATAAGATAGCATAGACAATTCCAAATTTCATTTACTCCATAATTCATTTAAATCATCTGTGGCCCCACTTCTTCATCTCCTTTGTATATATGCCTTTTCAATCATCTTCCTTAAATTTCAAATTTGCTGGTGTTTGTTCTGACCTGTCCTTGTTCTTATTTTCTCTTTCTACATGTTCCTCCAAAAGAATCACATCTGAGTCCATAGTTTAAATTTCCACCTATATGCTGATAAGTTAAAATATATGTTTTAAAATATACATATGTTTTAATCATATGCAACTCCCAACTTACAACCACACTTCCAACCATGCTGAAAACCTTACAGTCACCTTCAACTCCTATATATGCGTATCTCTCATTCCTCATATGTGATTAATCTCTAAGAATCATTTATTTGCACATAATATGAATTTACTAGTGTATCTAAACTGAAGCCACCTGTATTCAAAATCAAAGGATTCTTCAAATTTAAAAAGTATTTTCTAAATTCCTATATTATTCGGTGTTTTCCAAATGGCAACAATTGAATATGTACACAGCATACCAATTTATGCCTGTGTGTGCGTGTGCTGTTCTCTTCCAGGAAAACCATCATAGACACATCAAATAAAAATGTTTTTCCAGCTGTCTTGGTATCCATTAGTCCAGTTAGGCTCGCTCATAATATTAAGTCCTCACTCTAATCAAATTTCTATATTGGGGCACAGTCATTTCTGAAGAAACTAAACCTGCGTCATCTGTACTTGGAGACATGTTGCATTTCCCCGCTGATTGTATATTACCTTGTCACATTGAAAAGAATGCCACCATAGCTAATGGTAGTTCATAGTGGAACATCAGACCTGTGTTAACACCCTACTTTTGTCATTTACCAACTATAAATTTAAGGATATTATTTAACTTTTGAATACTCCTTTTCAATTTAAATTGGTCACTTATCCCATAAAATTAAATATGCTAATGCCTATAAAAAGTATACCATGGTGATAGGCAATTAAAATATACATAAATAAAGAATTTATATGGATTTATTGACTATTAATCACACATTAGTGAATAATAAATTTGCATCAAATTTGGAAATATGTATAGGGTGTTGTGTGAAAGTTGTGTGGTGCTGTGCCACAGAGATTAAGACCTGCAATGAAACCATATGGCAAATAAGGAAGGCTGTAGCTCTCTCATAGCATGAAGCAATTTTATTTCTTCCACCAAAGCTTATATAGGCAATACTACACATATCTAATCAATAAATATATAACTTAAACCTTAGCCCCAGGACTCTCACTGCGTGGTGCCTAAGGGTTTATGGATTAAATGATAACCACTCTACTAACATTATCTAAAGCTATTCTTACACTAAGTAATCAAAAACAAAACCACAAAACAAGGTTCTGGAAGAATAAGCTGTTTGAATGCTTGACCTTTAACAGACCATCTGGAGGCAGTTATTTATCTTTAGGGAGTAGTTTGGAAATTCCTGAGATATACAGGTACCTGCCTGCAGGCCTGCCCCCATGAAGCCAGGCCTTTAATCACTTCTATGTAACCAGGTCATTAGCCACATAAGGAGTTCTATCCAGGGTTTTTTCCTTTCTAACTCACAAAAGACTTCAAACTTGCCTTCACAAAATGGAACCATTTAAAGGCTTATTTATAGGCTTTCCACCTATAGGGTGTTCATGTAAAAAATAGAATTAATGAAAGGTGGCTTGTGTCTGCAGTGAGTCTCAGAATTTTGGGAGGCTGAGGCAAGAGGTTCACTTCAGGCCAGGAGTTAGAGACCAGCTTTTGTAACAGAGAAAGACTCTATCTCTACAATAGTAAAAACTAAATTAATCCAAAATATGTATTATATTCCAGGTTTAAGATTTACTAAGGGCTCTGAGGAACACAAATAAAATAAGAAATCATTCTTCAGAACAACTGAAATTGAGTAAAATAGAATGCCCATGAGACTGTTGATTAATAAAAATATGCTATTTGGTGGGTGCTGTGGATAGAGAACAAAGCAAAACAGAGCAATGCAAAGATGACACAGAACTTCAGAACCTGATTCATAACAGAGATATTCTTTCCATGGAGAAGTATGCAACAAATGCTTTCAGATGAAGAAGACTACTTCTTCACATAATTTTAGGCCAACTAGTGCTCAGTCAGCGCTAGCTACTGTGAGAAATGTACTGGTTAGCACTTTAGAGTTTGGTCTCTGTTGACAGTCTGCCTTTAATTGTATCCTAAGTCCACATCTTACTAAATATGCAATATTAGGCTTTTCAGTTTTCTCACCTATAAATGCAGATAACATTTACAGAAATGTTATAATTTCTATAACATTGAATTATAGAATGTTATATAATTCTATATACATTATAGAATATAGTGTATATTCTATATCTCTGTGAAGATATAACATATAGAATGTTATATATTCTATATACATTAGAATATATAATGTATAGAGAGATATTTCAAAGTTATACTTCACAGAGATATTACAAAGATTAAGTTAGTTCACAGAGATATTTCAAAGATTAAGTTAGTTTGTCCAAGTAAAATACTTTGAAATAGCAGATATTAACATGTCTCAACTTTTATTATTTCATAATTTTTACCTAAATTATTTCTCTTCACATCCCAGTATTTTAAAATCAAAATAGTAATATCTATATCATAACTCTATCAATGTCCCTTATGTTGCTATAACCTTGCAACTTGTCTGCTTTCTGCTAGTTACCTCTTATTTATATCTTCAACTGAGGAAAACAAAACAAACCATTATTTACTACTCAAACCATGCCCCCCCAAATCTCTCTGTTATAAGGCTTTCTATAGAACTCCGAAAAGAGCTGATGCTTTGTCATGAGTATTTCCTCAAAACCTTATTTATAAAAAATTGTGTTTATGAAGGAGACTTTGTATGGTAGGAGTCATTGAATAGCCTTAAGGGGAACAGGTGAAATCTATTTGACAGGATAAGATTTTACTAGAAGAGCTGAAGGCAAATTGGTAATGAAGGATCTGAGGAAACATCCTTTTCTCTTGTAGTTTCCTATCAGGATAGAAAAGTAAAGAAAAACTTCAGGAAATGAATTATGTGGTATAGAAGGTGCCCACCACAAGAGTGATAGGCATCACTCTTGGAAGAGTGATTCCAAGATGCTTTTGGAAGCATTTACTACACTGTCATATTAATATATTCATCAGTATCTCTGCTTTCTCCTAACAACTTACTAAAAGGAGAAAAATGATTATAGAAATACCTAGCAGAGTAATTAAATATAAACCAATCTTATGGACTCTATTATTGGCTTTGTCTCATACTAGCTGTCTAATATTGGGGAAATAGCTTAACTTCTTAGATTATGTAAATCATGTGAAAAGACCTCAACATTTGTCAGCTGCTATATATAAAATTGAGTTAAGTGAAACTTAATGGTAGAAATAGAAAAAAGTTATGGGTAAAAGGAGCTTAAGAAATATATTTACTATGATCTACACTTTGGTGAAGGGTAGACGGATTTATTCAGGCTTTCTGGTGGTCAATTCTAGACATTTTGGCCATCTCTCATTCTCCTTTATTCTTCTGTATAATTTGTGTAGTTTAAGATAATTCCTAAGCATTTCTGATTAAAAAATTAACACTTGAATACCAAGCATAGTTTAAAAGCTAGCATCAAATAAGCACAATAAATGTTTTAAAATACATTTGCAATGTTCTATTAAAGATAAAGGATCTCAGTATCAATCTAACAAACTATATGAAAGACTTAATGAAAATAATGCAATTTTATTGAAAGATGGTAAGTAATGCTCCATTCTCAGAGAAATACATCATCTCTATGGTCAGGAAATCTGTGATAAATATGCTGATTTCCCCCCAAATATAACCTATGTATTCAATATACTTTCAAAATTTTATTTTCTAGAAATTGAGAAGTTGAATATATAACTTTATTTTTAATTTATTTTTTAATTTGAGATTAATAGGATGGTACAAAAGTTTAAATGACATTGTTTTCATTTCTGAGGTAAAGTTCATGTTGTAATTTGTCCCTTCACCAATGAGACATGCTGAACACCCTCCCTTTGTACACATTAGGTGAGATCCCCCCAATAGCCCTCCCTCCTCCTCTCTCTCCGCCCCCTTATATTTGTGTTTTTTCATTTCTGTGGATGTGTAGCTGTTTATATATTGGTTTCATATTAATATTAGAGTACAGTGGATACATTTTTTTCAATTCTTGACATGCTTGACTCCATCCAGGTAAACACAGGAGATGTAAAGTCTCCATCTGTACTTATGGCTGAGTAGTATTCCATGGTATGTATATACTACAGTTTAATTCATCCATTCATGGATTGAAGGGCACTTGAGTTGCTTACACATCTTGGCAATTGTGAATAGATCTGAAAGAAACATTCAGGTGCAAATGTCCTTGTGGTAAAGGACATTTTTATTCTTCTGGGTAGACACTTAGTAATGAGATTGCAGGATCAAATGGAAGGTCAACTTTTGGTTATTTGAGAATTCTCCATACTTCTTTTCATAGAAGTTGCATTAGTTTGCAACCCCACTAGCAGTGCAAAGTGTTCCCTTTTCTCCACATTCATACCAGCATCTGTAGATTTGGGACTATGTGATGTGGGCTACTCTCAGGGGAGTTGAGTGACCTCTCAGAATGGTTTTGATTTGCATTTCTCTTGATGATTAGGGACAATTAGCATTTCTTTGTGTGCTTGTTGGCCATTCATCTGTCATCCTCAGAGAATTTTCTGTTCAAGTGTCTTGCCTCTTATAAATGTGGTTGTTTGCTCTTTTCTTATTTGTTTAATTTGAGTCTTCTGTAGATTCTAGTTATCAGGCTTTTGTCACATTCATAACATGCAAAAATCTTCTCTCCTTCTGAAGGCTGACTATTTGCTTTGGATGTGATATCCTTAATTGTGCATAAGCTTTTTAGCTTGATCATGTCCCATTGATTTATTGTTGGTTTTTGTATAATTGCCAGGGGGATTGTCCTCATAAAATCTTTTCCCAGACCAATATTATCAAGCAGTTTCCTCACACTCTCATCTAGAATTTTTATTGGTTCATGTCTTAAACTTAAATCTTTTATCCAATGAGAATCCATTTTTGTCAGTGGTGAGAGGTGTGGATCCAGTTTCATTCTTCTACATGTGGCTAACCAGATCTCCCAGCACCATTTTTTAAATAGGGATTCTTTTCCCCAGTTCATGCTTTTTTTTGGTTTATCAAAGATCAAATGGTGGTTTGTGGCTGTATTCGTCTCTAGATTCTCTATTCTATTCCATAAAAGTGCATATCTATTTTTGTGCCAGTACCAGATCATGCTGTTTTGATCACCATAAACTTGTAGTATAACCTGAAATCTGTTAACATGATGCCTCCAGCTTTGTTTTTATTTCCTAAAATTGTAGTGGCTATTTGGATGTTTTTCTGGTTCCATATGGAATAAAGTACTATTTTTTTCCAATTTTTAAAGTATGACATTGGTACTTTGATGGGGATTGCATTAACTCTATAGATTGCTTAGGGTAGTATGGACATCTTAATGATGTTAATTCTTCCCAGGCACAAGCATATTATATTCATCCATTTGCCAACATCTTTTGTTATTATGTGGGCCACTGAGCCAAGACATCATTTTTAAGAAAAATAATAAGTGTTTTATAGAAAATATGGTCAGAAATTTACCTATACATATACCAAAACTTAATGAAAAGCTTTTAAAATTACAATAGTGTGGCACTGAAGAAGAGGTATGCAAGTTAAGCAAGGCAACAGTATAGTGATTCCTCTATTAAACTAATTTATATGTGGGAATTTTATGTACACAAAATTTTACTGAATATTACCAGGGAAAGAATGGACTGTTAAGACCATAGTATTGAAAATTATGTAAAATATTTGTAAATATTAAGACAGGATTATATTCATGAATCGAAGGATCAGCATTGTGAAGATGTCAATTTTCTTTAGAAAATTTTTCTATCAAATTCTGATCAAAATACCAGTGTGGTTTTGTAGGTAAGGAAACACTTATTCTAAAAAGTACATGAAAAGACATGAGTCCCAGAATATCCGCAAAAATTTTTTTCTTAAAAAAAAATAGGGAAAAATGGGAATAATCACTAGGGAAAAATGGGAATAATCAATATACTTAACATTAAGGAATTATGTGTAGCTACACTAAGATCATCTGCCATTGGGAGAGAAATGAACACATCAGTGGATCTGTAGACTTCCAAAAGAGTCCCTCTCAAGTAAGATACTTGACTGAGTATAAAAGCAATGTAATAATAAAAGACCAGTCTTTTTAAAAATTGGTGCTAGAGCAATTGGGTATTGAAAAGTAACTAAAATTTTATTACGAATTTATATGTAAAGTATAAACCACTAAGACACAGGTGAAAACTCAGGGACATAGGACTCACTGAAGAGTTCTAAGACATTGCATCAAAAGCGTAGACCATAACAATTTTTTTTTGTTTGTTATAATGTGATTTTTTTATTATTTTTTATTTTTTTTAATAATTTTATTGAATCATAATTATGTACATTGGTGCAATCACAGGGCACGATTCATATACATTCAGAAATATTTTGATCATACTGTTACAGATATCCTTCATGGCATTTCCTTGATCACTATATA
>CAUYON010194377.1:0-12732 GCA_963573935.1 Arctocebus calabarensis | reverse complement strand
CTTTATATAGTGATCAAGGAAATGCCATGAAGGATATCTGTAACAGTATGATCAAAATATTTCTGAATGTATATGAATCATGCCCTGTGATTGCACCAATGTACATAATTATGATTCAATAAAATTATTAAAAAAAAAATTTTAATGGCTTGAAGTTCTACTGTATTGATGTAAATAAATAAAATCTGTGTACATTGGTTAAAGGAGAGGCTTAGTGAAGGCAAGTATCATTTCCCCCTGGATACCAATGGAATAGTAGAAATGTTTTCGTTTTACACTGCTTCAAAGGACACTTGCAATCATTCCAGTCAGGGGTCCTTAATATCTATCACTTTACCTAAAGAATCTTCCTGGCAACCACTTGTATATATACACCAATATGCATGCCAGGGGGAAAGACCTCATTGCCTACATAAATGAACCCCAAATCATAAAAACAATGAAGAAGAATTTAAGCATCAAATAATGAAGGATGAGTCTGTCTGCAACTGAGTCCAGGAGCCTGGGGCACCAAGTGGAGTTGGGGGTGGAGGTGTGGCCGATGGGTGCAGATTCACCCTCCCTGGAAAAATAATTTAAAATATAGGCTTCCTATTGGCACATCAGTAGTATCATCTTTTAATAAAACAAGAGCTAATAGCTCATAAACCAGCAGCTTCCTCTTTTGCACAGTCATTTCAGATATACGGACCTAAAAACGCTGAGGCCAGACACAAGCTAAGAGCTGGCTCCTTAAGTGAGAGACACAGAACGTCAGAAGGTCTTGGAGGGACAGTTCTGCCTCTGTCCCTTAATACCACATTTCTAGAGGGAAACTTTCTGGGAAACCAATGGTTCTGTTAAAAATTACAGTGCTCAACAGAGGGGCAAAGGAATAAGAATTAGAATGCTTTTATGATGATTTTAAAATCAGTCTGAGGTTTCGAGTTTGTTACTGGCCTGCCTTCCTGTGCACAGCCATCTCTCAGCACCCATGCAGGGTCAGTTCCCCAACCCAGGGTTGCCAAAATCCGCGGAGCTTAAGTTCCTTATATAACCTATGCACATCCTCTTGTATACTGAAATCATCTTCGGATTACTTGTAATACTTACTACAATGTTAATGCTATGTAAATAGTTATGCCATATTGTTTAGGGAATAATGACCGGGAAGGGGAGTGTCTGTAGATGTTTGGTACAGACACAACCACCCATGATTTTTCCTGAATATTTTCAATCTCTGATTGGTTGAATCCACAGACACAGAACCCACAACTATAAAGGCCCGACTGTACATTTTGAGTTCAGTCACATCAAACATTCATATAACATAATCAAATTCAACAAAACACACTAGGACGCAAAAGCAAAAGGAGAAGAAGATCAAAAGCGTGGTTGGTGGTTTCCTTCATCTGAGAACTGTTCTGGGATGAGTCTGAGCTTGGACAGTTTGCTGTTTCCTCGGTTGACCCGATTCCTTGGGACTGTTGCTGTGGGAGCGAGTAAGATCCCACTAGGCTTGTTCATGGCCATGAGCCCTGGCTATCTATCTCACCTGGTGTTTAACAGAAGGAACCACAGATTTTTCCTACATTGGAGGTAGAAAAGCAGCCTCTACTGTGGAGCCTTTCTAAAGGATTTCCAAGGGTAATTTTGGCTACACCTGGTTTTGTCTTTATGCATTGGCTTTGGAACATAATAGGCATGTAAGATGCATCTCCACTAGTTTAAATTCTAGAATATATTAGAGTATCTTGACTTTCTAGAATCAGACTTCCTGGTTTCTTTAAAAAGCCATTTTTAACTAATTTAGCCTCTTGGGAAGGAAGTAGGGAAAATCCTCAAAGCACATAAAATAGATCTTCTATTTGATCCCATAATCCTATTACTAGGCATCTACCCAGAAGAAAAAAAATCATTTTATCACCAGGACATTTGCACTAGATTGTTTATCACAGCTCAATTTATAATTGCCAAGATTTGGAAACAACCCAAGTGCCCATCAATGAATGAATGAATATTCATGAATGAATTAATAAACTGTGGTATGTGTACCATGGAATACTATTCAGCCATAAAAAATGGTGACTTTGCATCTTTTGTATTGACCTGGATAGAAGTGGAGAACATTCTTCTTAGTAAAGTCTCACAAGAATGGAAAAGCAAGCATCCAACGTACTCAATACTAATATGAAACCAGTAGACAACTAATAGAGACCCACACAAGAGAAAAACTCAAATTTAATTTGAGTTGGGGGAGGGGATTGGTGTGCTCCCATGTCATGGGTACAACGTAAGGGTGTGCTCCTGGGTCAGGGGCACAGCTACATCCGGGACTTTACCTAACAAATGTGAACATCGTAACCTAATCCATGTCTCTGTGGTTGCCTTCCCGTTCCTTTTCCCTCACCGTTGCTGCCCTCCCAGCAGGCTTTTTATTCTGGAGATGCAGACTAGCTTTGCAAATCACTCAGGCTACCTGTACCTTAGGGGTAGCTGGATAGAAATTAGCGTCTTGTTCTAATAAGATTCTGGAAGATCCTCTGTTTGCTCTGTGATATGATTCACTAGCTCCCTCACTGTTCACCTTCCCAGTGAATGCAGCAGGGTGTAAGGGTGTGGTCATGGTTATGCACTTCAGCTCCAACAGGAACTGAGTTTGTACAGAGAACTTAAGCGTATTGGCAACAAAAGGGTAAGTGTTCCATTAATTTTAGATCATGTCCTAAGTTAGTGCACACAGTAATGTAAGACAGGGTCTGCCTGGCTACGTCTCCAGGGCTGTGCTCTTTGTTCAGCTGGTCAGCTTTCTCCATACCTTTCTTTTACTTCCTTTGTAGAATCAAGCATCACATGACTCATCATTTTTGACTACTTTGTTGATGGGATAGTTTTTACTACTTTTCTAGTTCTGGAGAAGATATTTTGATAGTTCCATGGAGTTCTTTTCAAGAATATCTGTGACGATTCTTTTTCACTATAGCCATTCTTCAAAAGATCAACGTTGTATCCCTAGTTTGATGGATATACATTCTCCATTCTTAAAAATGGAATGGGTCCATGAGGAATAAGCAGGACTAAAACACATTATTCTTTCTGGGAACAAGTGAGTAATAAGTAGGGAGCAAATATGTAATATGCTGACAGGTCCAGCTCCTCCAAGTAGGCTAACTCAAAATTAAAATAGAAGGTGTGTGATGGACACCACATCAGCTGACCAACACCTCCTAGACTCTAGTTACACTGTCTTTGCTCAGAGATGCTGAAGTGGTGATAGGGGAGTTTCAGGTTCTTGGTCTCAGCGATTTGAAGAAGGAATCGAGGGACCATAAGAGTAGTGGTAAGTCAGGATTTATTTACAGAAACAAAAATTACAACAACTACAAAAACCAAACCTTCTGGCAGGAGCTCTCCTGCTCCCTCTCTGAGAGGTGTGTGGGAGGTCTGTGTTTGAGCTCTCTGCTCAGGGATTTATGTAGTCCCAGGGGGTTGTTTTGCCCTCTTAGGGCGTGGGTTTTGTCAGTTACAACCAGGGTCTAATAAAGGCTCAGGCCCTGGAAACTTACATGACATTGACCAGTCAGAAGAGCACTGGAAGGAGACGGAAAGGCGGCAGTGTCTCCAATGCAGGTGTAGGCCCTTCCAACAAGCTGGTTCCTCCATCCACCACAGCATCAGTGCTACCAGGACTAAGGTGGCAGGTCATGGGGCTGCCTTGTCCTGCATCAGTGGTAGCAAAGTTTCACCTTGTGCTCCCTCTAGGGCCTATATCATACTCCTAAGACCTACCAAGTTAAGGACCTCTCCTATTTTGTTTTCCTCTGACCTTGGGAATCCTTTATTATCCAGGTCATTCAAATTAAAAGTATACTTCTTCCTCAAAATTTTACATGTGTTTCTAAAACCTTTTTCTTGGTATTTGATGCTTTGGGTTGGTGATTTTGAAGCAAGAAATTTAATATTACATTCATACATTTAAAAAATTTCTGCAGTTTTTTTCTGTATAATTGTTGAGGTAATACATGCACAATGCCTTCATGACTGAAAAAACTACATAGTAGTAGAAAATTTTGGAAATAAATTACATTGGTTGTTCTTCTAAATATTGTCCAACCACAGAAATTAGTAAGTGCCAGGCAATTTTTCTGCGTGTGTGCCCGGAAAACATGGGAGCCAAAACAGACACAGAACTAGCACTTGTGTGGATCACATTCTACCATAAGTTTGGCTACCAGAGAATACGCCATACTTGTTCAGCCTGCACTAAATAAATATTTACTCATTCAGTTATTAATATATGAACAAATTTAAAGCACTTCCCTTAGAAAGTCCAAAATGTACAATGGAAAGGATAAAATTTTATTACAAGAAAACCAGATGATACTTACAAAGCAGGTACATCAACCTACAGATAGAGCAATGTTTTAAGTCTGCCAAGAAAAATGACCCCAGAAAACTTGCCCAGAATAGGTAACATTAAGCAGAACATTTAATTTTTATTTCAGAAATGGTAGTTGAAGAAAACAATTTTGCAAGTGAGGAAAACTATATTATTGAGAAAAATAGGTCCATATTAAGATACAGAGATCATCATGGCATAGGGGAATGAAGTAGACACGTATCTTTCCATGTAATTCTTCAGTTATCTCCTTTACTATATAATTCCACCTATACTTTGAATTTCCCAAATTTGCAACAATTTTCTCATATATGTAAAATAGACTAAAATCTTTTTTATCATATTAAAAATTTTTCTCAATTTTATAATTTTTAGTAATTGATACCCTCTGAAATTTGTCAACCTCAAATAAGAGAGCAATTTCAATCATCTTCCAATTATATAATTTAGGGGGGATTCAAATATGTAAATTTGTTTGGTTGTTTTCCATATGTTTATATTTTCTCAATCCCAGGAAAGTGTGAATTTTCATATATAAACCAGGCACATTGAAAGCCAGTTATGATGAAATCCTTTTTCTCCAAATGGAGGAGGTGATGAAATACAATTGAAGATAAAGAGCCATAGCAGAACTTTAGAGCTTGAAACTGCTCAGACATTTGAAGACTGTAAATTAATCTAGTGTCATCAGAATACAGGATGGGTACCAGGAGTATTTAAACATCTGGAAAGAAAAATTGAAAGCAGATTGCAAGGGGAAATTTGGGGCACACTGTTATACTTATTCTATAACTACAATCTGAGTAAATTAAATTTTTAAGTACTTAGAGTCCTCTAAGGGTTACTGTCTAGAAATATGCATTTCAAGCACAGGTCAAATAAATATTTGAGCTTTTGTTTATCCAACTTCCAAAGTAACAGCCTTGAAGTACATGTTCTAAAAAATATAGAAAGCTTTCTGATAGTGTTAGACGTAAGCATACTTATGCAAAGCTCTTAACTCTGTCCAAAGCCTGGAACTTCCATGACTGACAATAAGCTCCAATGGCTAATAGTTAAATATCACCAACACTATAAATTCAAATTTCCCATAAAAATAAATAACTTTAGCATTCTAAAATGAAATAATATACTTTTACGTGTAATAGTTTAAATTTAAAATACAGTAAAATCATAGGGTAAAATAACTGCAGTTTAGAGATAGGGGTTGGGTCACTACAAATATGAGACAGAAGTAAATTGGAGAGTAGCTGGGAACCAATATCAAGAAGTTGCTCTCAGAAATTCATAGATTTGATGGGAACATTATAAAAACAGTCTCACATGTTAAAAAAAGACTGAATTAAGATGCATCTGTGAACACAATCCAATAAAATTGTATATGCACACATTGACAAAACTAAATAATTGGATAATGGATTAAGCCAAGTAAAAATTGAGAAACAATTCTTGAAATAATTTTACTTGCATTTGGTTATATTTCACATTTAATAATAATTTACAACAAGAAAAAATTAGACACATAGTGTAGTTTACGAGTTAGAGTAGAAGCTGCTGTATATGTGATAAGAAGAAACATTCTAATGTATGGGAAATGAGAGAAAAATAATATTCATTTTTAAGTTGATAATTAATTTTGGATTTTTTGTCTTCAACTTCAGAGATCCAAAATTTCTTAGACTGATGAAACTGACAACATTAGAAAACAGATCAATAACCTGGCATAGGTGGCTCACACGTGTAATCCCAGCACTCTGGGAGGCGGAGGTGAGTGAACTGCCTGAGTTCATTGGTTTAAGACCAGCCTGAGTAAGAATGAGACCCTGTCTCTAAAAAAAAAAAAAAAGAAAGAAAGAACAAATCAATAATGGACTAGAAGCAAATTCTAGTAAATATAAGGAAATATAAGTAAAATGACCCTATGAACATTTATTTAAATATGTAGTTGAGGAAATCTGAACATTTACATTTAAAAAGTGAAAGTTGCAATCTTAATAAAATGAATACATTCAAAATAGAATAAATAAGAATACATGCAGATTTACTCTATAATTTTATTTTTTTCACGAATAAAAGGATAAAAAGTTTATAAGAAAAACTCCTGACAATAAGCATTACTTTAGTGTTTACTGAGAAAGCGCCATTAGGAATAATGGGAAGAAATTTAGGGTAGTGCAATTAAGGTCAACTGGGAAGAGCACATTTTGTTGGTGAGAATGATTAGAATCTGGATTCCACACACAAAAAGAAGAAACTTCTTCCCACAGGGAATGAGTAGACATTACACTGAACGGGCTTATTAGAAATGGTTTTCTCTACTTGCAGGGAAATAGATTCAACGGTCCAATTCTCCCACTTATATTCAATGAACCTAGACACATGTCTAAATCCCATTTGCTAAAAGTTTCAAAGAACTGAAAGAATTCTCAAACATCCCATAGTAAAGGATGATTACTATTCCCATCTATGTCTACTCTTCAATATATCACAAAAAGCATTTAAATACTTGATTATTCTTGAATTTAAATACTTGATTATTCTTTCAAATATGAGAGCCTTGAAGTTTATGTATTTCAGTGGCATTGTTTGTTAAATTTTGAGTTTAAACAATTCTAGATAATAATTATAACAAAAAATACATTCCAGAACGAACACTTTATTTTGTGGAAACCTATTATGTCTACCGGTGGCGGTTAGAATGAAAGCTGTCTTTAGATTTTGAGGTGATTAACCCTGAGAATAAGGGAACACACAGTATGAAACACCAGAGAGATGAAAAGAAACAAGACTTCTTTTGAAGTGAGATATTTATTTTTCCTTAGTAAATCACCCGCTTGAATGTTTTCTGATAGTTGAAATCTAAAATAATCTAAATAATAAATCTATTGCTTTACTATTTCTAGGCACCAGCTATAGAAATGTAGAGTATTTAAACTTCTTTTTTTACAAAATTTAAGTCATAAACTTTCTAAAAATTTACTTCAAAAATCCATTTCATTATATATTTTTTTCATATCAGAGTTAAAATGACAGCAATTTAGTAGATTGCTATAGGCACATATTAGACTTATTTTCTTTTTCAGATCATGGTTGGCTATTCCCTGGAAAAACATTTAAAGTTCTGAAAGTTGTCTCTTAATATGTTGTATAAAACCATGCACTGATGTCTTTGATAATACAAAAGTAATAATTGTCTGTTTCTGAACACCAGATTACTTATAATACTAGTATAATTTCAGTCATATTGCTTGTGTTTTTGTTTTGTTTTGCCACTTTTTGTTATAAGATTGAGTCTAAGTAATTATATTTTAGTTGTGTAAAGCTAATTAGGATTTGGGGTAAAAAAACATTTAAAATTCCAGGCTTGCATTATCCTTGGGTAGGAATTACAGTACTTTATAAAATGAGAAATTGTGTATAACAGTCATTACATTCAGGGATGATGAGAATAAAACCTAGTTGCCAAGATTTTAACTATATTTAGAAGAGTAAGTTGAAGTAGTGGTCTTGGATACATTCTGAATATGCTTGATTCATCCTATAGTTCTGTAAATTATGACATAGTTTCATTTTACCAAACAGGCCTCAAGTTAATGATAGTTCTGAACTTAAACAGAGTTTTCAGAATTCTCTAGGAAAAAAATCACTATGACTGTGAATAGCTGATTACGGCCTTGGCTGTCTCAGACAACAAGAGCATGATTTCTTTTATCCAATGATGCTTTTCTTTTATTCACTTTTGATACACGGGAAGAATTGATAAATGAATTAAGACATAAAGTGGATTCGGCATTTTAAAACTGAATTAATATTTTCCAACATGGCTTAAATAAACTTTTAATAGCTTTGCAGGGATTTTAGCAATAGTAGAATATTTTTCCCTGTTTCTCCTAGAGTATCATTTTTATCATCAAGAACAAAGAAATCTACTTCTTATAATTTATATGAAGTTTTATTATATCACTATTATTAAAAATCTCGTAATGAAATACAAAGTTAAAACTTAAAATATTTTGTTGGTTTTTAGGAAACATGCGTGGTCTTGCTCTGTCAGCTGCTAGGCTACAGTGCCACGTCACACTAATTCAGGGAAGACGTAAACCCCAGGTTCAAGCATTCCTTCTATCTCAGCCTTTTTTAAATTTTAGAATTAAAAATGAACACCACCATGCCTAGTCATATTTACTGTCATACTTTGTAGAGATGGGGTCACACTGTACTGCGTAGGCTGGTCTTAAAGTCTTGGCCTCAAGGGATCTCTCTGCCTCTGAATGCCAAAGTGCTGGAATTACAGCTGCATCTGTCCTAAAATTTTAGCAATCTTAACACAAATTTTATATAGAGTTACCAAGTATTAAATCACTTAGTTTTATGGATACTTTCCAAATACATAAAATATAAAGGCCATTTTTTTCAATGTAATGTAACAATAGAAACATAAATGATCCTAATTTTTCCATTTAAGATGAAGTTATCTAAGCCAACCTTAAAACTTGTATGGAGCTAATTTCCTTTGGCAAAACAGTCATGACCAAATAGAGACAATTTTTAAAGAAATAAATAATCCGGACATTTGCTGCAGCAAGAATGATGAACAATTTTGAAAGACATTTGTGGGCCAAGTGCGGTGACTCGTGACTGTAATCCTCGGTGACCGAGGTGGACAAATCGCCTGAGATCAGGAGTTGGAGACCAGCCCTCAACCTCTAAAAATAGGCCGCTACTGTGGAAGCTGAGTCAAGAGAATCATGTCAGCCCAGGAGTTTGAGGTTGCTGTGATCTGTGATACCACAGCTCTCTACCCAGGGCGACAAAGCGAAACTCTGTCTAAAAAAAAAAGATATTTAGATTTTATCAGTTTGAAGTTGTAAGTGACCTTTAAGAAACAGGCTCAGTTTAGTGACATGTGAAGAATCCAGTGTTATATTCATAAACAGAGATGGAGAAGAATAGGAGTGAAGCAAACATACATGCATGTTTCAAAAATTTAATGTTACGTGAAAATGGAAGACTCTAGCTTTTTTCTTTCCTTGTATTCCTTCCACAAGATTTTTTACTTTATTAATATTCCCAGCCTACTTCTTTCCCTTCAGCCTTTCTTGCAGGACTAACTTTTCTTTCTAAGCAAGATGACACTAAATGTGCTGGTATTAAATGACTCTTTAGGAAACATCCTCTCTGCATTGTTCTATAATCTAGCCCTCTGCCTCTCAGCACTTTAGCTCTGGTCGACCCAATTATCTGCCTCATCCTTTCCATTTAAGTAGTGAATATTAATGAAGGATGCCCTAACATTATAAAATTTATTAGGACCTAGGAATCGAGGCTTAGAGTAGCTAACTGCACCTGTTAGGAACAATTGATGTCAAACACTCTCTCCCAGGTCTGTCGACTATTCTATCAACTGGTGACTGAGCTTTCTAGTTTTTAGGCAAAATTAGGACTGTCAAGCAATCAATGTTCCATCTTCCTGTCTTGCTGTGGCAAGAGACGACCTTCTCCAGCATCTTGGATCAGAAATTTAAAGACCTTTGTTTAAAGTAAGGTATATATGATTAAGAGATATAGACAAAATAGTAATACCATGACTTGGCACCTGTAGATCATTGGCTAGGGCGGCAGGCACATACACCTGAGCAGGCAGGTTCTATAAAAAAAGAAAAAAAAAAGTGGGGTGTTGTGGCAGGCACCTATAAACACAGCTACTTTGGGGGCTGAGGCAAGAGAATCATTTAAGCCCAAGTGTTGGAGGTTGCTGTGAGCTGTGATGTAATAACACTCTACCGAGAGCAACATAGTGAGACTCTGCCTCAAAAAAAAAAAAAGGTAATTCCAGTAGAGTGGGGGTGTGTGTGTGCATGTGAGATGTTGAAGATGTGCCACAGTGCTCCAGAAGCTCTTTGCCTGTACGTATTCAGGAGAACAAGACTGATCTGGTATTGTTTTTTTCTTTTTTTTAGAGACAGAGTCTCACTTTATTGCCCTCAGTAAAGTGCTGTGGCATCACAGCTCACAGCAACCTCCAACTCCTGGGCTTAGGCGATTCTCTTGCCTCAGCCTCCCAAGTAGCTGAGACTACAGGCGCCCACCACAACACCTCGCTATTTTTTTGTTGTAGTTTGGCCGGAGCTGGGTTTGAACTCGCCACCCTTCGTATATGGGCCTGGTGCCCTACCCACTGAGCCACAGGCGCCACATAAGATTGATCTGGATTTTAAGGCAAAATTAGAGTTACTCCAAATAATACCAAGTTTAAAGTAAATCCAAACATATGGAATCACCTGATAAGATGTCAAAACAGCAATATGACAGAATAACAAAGATAATGAGCATTTGCCTTCAACCACAAGCAGATGCTTTAAGAACTGAGAGGGGTTACAAAGGTGTGAGGACAAATAGGAGAAAGTATCAAAGAAGTGTTTTTTTTCCTTTAATTTAGGAGAATGAAAGAAAAGTAGAAGAGTCAAATAATGAAATTAACAATAAAATATCTCTTTGATCGTATCTACCTAGAGACATCAACTGATTTTGTAAGAATGTGCCCACCAGGTCAGATGAGGGCATAGGCCAGATCAACTGGAATGAGCAGAGGAAGAGAGAACATATGCAACCTCCAGGGATTCCAGTAAGGTTGGTTGATAACATAGGGGTCAGGTTAAGAACACTAGGTAGATGAAATTGCATTAACATATATTTGTCTATATCTCTTTTTTTTTTTTTTTTGAGACAGAGCCTCAAGGAGTCACCCTGGATAGAGTGCCATGGCATCACAGCTTACAGCAACCTCCAATTCCTGGGCTCAAGCGAGTCTCCTGCCTCTGCCTCCCAAGTAGCTGGGACTACAGGCGCCCACCACAGCGCCCAGCCATTTTTTGGTTGCAGCTGACATTGTTGTTTGGCGGGCCCAGGCTGGATTCGAACCCGCCAGCTCAGGTGTACGTGGCTGGCGCCTTAGCCTGCTGAGCCACAGGCACCGAGCCTATATCTCTTCTTATAATTTCTTCTATTTTATGTGGTTTATATGGGTTACATGGAGCCCAAATGAGTGAAAGTATGTTTTTTAAAGGAATCCTTAGGCTCTGTTATGTATTAACATTTCTCCTATAAAATTAGTTATTCATTAGTTATTATAAGAATCTTCTATATCTGATACTTCCAAAACTCACCTTTTCTGCCATGTGGGAAAAGATTAAAGACAGAAAGAGATCGCAAACTCAACAAAGGCTGAGATAGGGAATAAAGGACGAATTTCTAAAAGCAGAGTTGGAGCACCTGACAGGTAAGAGAACCAGAACATGGAACACCATCTAGGTTTCAGTGAGTGAGCCAAAAAATTTATGTTGCGATTCTGCTAGCTGGATTGCATTTCTGTGATAAGAAACTAAAGGTGTCCTGATAGAAATAGGTAATTACATTCCAAATCTCTCCTTCTGTTCAAAACCAAATCTTTCACTTTTCCTGAAACATCTTTTCCATTTTACCTTCTCAGTGAGTCTGATCAATCAGTGTTTCTTTTTATTTGTTCCCTTTCTGATTTAATTCTTATAATAGTTCCATTGAAATATAACACATAAAGGAGACAAAACATAAAAGTATAACTTTTCACACTGTGAACACCAATGTAACTCCTTTCTTCTCCATAAAAGTACTCCCCACACTGATTTTTTCTCGGTATGTTTTATTTTGTCTGCTTTTTAAGCTTTTTAGAAATAGAAACAGAAAGTGTGCTTTCCTTGTGTTTAAGTATTAGTTATTAATGACCTAGGGATTTGGGAGAATACCCTTTCTACTTTACATGTGTTTAGGATAATACTGGGCACTGCGTTCTAATCAGATATCACTTCTGAGATGATCCTTTAAATTGATAACAAAAGACATACCAGGGCTCTACTTTGCCGTGGATCTGTAAGGTTCATGTAGCAAGTGCAAGAAATAAACATTTGAAAAGCTCCTGAAGTATGGAGTTGTTTGTATTGCAGCATAATAATTAGTGGAAACATCAATATCTTGTAACCTGGCTATAATATTTGTGCTTAATTAGTGTTGACATAGTATATTTCTTTCCATACTTTTACTTTCAGGCTTAATGTGTTCTAATAAGTTATGTGTCACCTATAAGAAACGGAGTATGGGTGGAGGGAGGGCAATTGGTGGGATCACACCTACGGTGCATCTTAGCAGGGTACTGGGGAAACTTATTAAATGTAGAGTATCAATGTCTTTATATAGTGATCCAGAAAATGCCATGAAGGCTGTCTGTAACAGTACGATCAAAACATTTCTGAATGTATATGAATCGTGCCCTATGATTGCACCAATGTACAGAATTATGATTCAATAAAATTATAAAAAAA
>CAUYON010194364.1:0-44091 GCA_963573935.1 Arctocebus calabarensis | reverse complement strand
CCCGCCTGAAGAGGAAGACGCGGGAGGACGAGGTCACTGAGCCAGCGGAGTATGAGTTCGGGGTCCAGCATTTTAGATTGGAGGAGACTCCTGGGCATTCAAAAGACCTACAAAGAGAAGGGTTTTTTTTGTTGTTTTTTGGTTGTTTGTGTGTTTGTTTGTGGAGACAGAGTCTCACTTTATCGCCCTTGGTAGAGTGCCGTGGCGTCACACTGCTCACAGCAACCTCCAACTCCTGGGCTTAGGCGATTCTCTTGCCTCAGCCTCCTGAGTAGCTGGGACTACAGGTGCCCACCACAACGCCCAGCTATTTTTCTGTTTTTGCAGTTCGGCCCAGGCCAGGTTTGAACCCGCCACCTTCAGTATATGGGGCCAGCGCCCTACTCGCTGAGCCACAGGCGCCGCCCTGCAAAGAGAAGTTTAACGTATAGGCTGGACCTCACAGGAGCAGTCAGAGCAGGGGGCAGATGCTGGGCATGGATTCCGTCACTTCATGCCCCAGACCAGAGGGCTGTGGGCACAGGAGAGAAGGGAGGGAGGCTGAGGCAGGAGGATTCATGCCCCGGACCAGAAGGCTGTTGGCAGGACAGAGGAGAGGGAGGCTGAGGCAGGAGGAACACTTGCACCCCAGAGTTTGAGTTTGCAGCGAGTTATGATGACACCACTGGACTCTAGGTGGGATGAAGAATGAGACAGTCTCTTAAAAATAAGAAGAAATAGGAAACAAAAGAAGGCTGCCTGCTGTTACAATTCCATCTGATGTCTTACAGCAGGACTAGCTGTGCATTCAGCCAGGGAAAGAAATAACAAGTAAGAAATAGCAAAAAAATAAATAAACTGAACTGTCATTATTTGCCACTGATACAATATATAGCTAATGCAAAGGAATTTATACAAGAGTAATTTGAAATTCATAAAAGCTTTCTAATAATGTTGGGGTATAGAACTCAATATAAACATTTTTACGGATCACGCATATTATATATGTGCCTTTCAGCCCCTGGTAAAGCTAGGGCAACTGAGAAATCAGTGATAATAATTACAATGTCTGGGCAGATGCAAAAGGCAACTTTTGGAAGTTGCAGGCCAGCACAGAGTAATAACTAGAAAGTGGATGGCTCTCACAGGTGGGAAAGGGCCTTGCACTGGGTGTGTCTGGCGCTTACTGAGCTACTCCACAGCTTGGTCTGGAGGGCACAGAGGTCAACAAAATGGAGTGACCTTGGCAGCAGGACTCAGACATCAGAGCTGGGGCCTCTGGAAATGGAGAGAGAAAAAAAACAGAACCAGCATAAAATTGGTCTCCCAGAAGGAGAAAAGCAAGGAAATGAGGGAGTTATATATAATATATAATATATATAATGTATATTTGAAGAAATATTGGTTTAAAATTATCTAAATTTGACCAAAAACATCAACCCACAGCTGCAAGACTCTCAACAAACCCCAATCAAGATAAACACACGCACCCAAAAAAACCCGCTTCAGCACCTCCTAATCAAACTGATGAAAGAGAAAATGAAGAAAAAAATGTTAAACCCTCCAGAAACACTTCCTCATTTGGTCATGGAAGAGGAGCTGGTATGGAATTTGTCTTCTCACCTCAACCAGCTGGAGAACTGTTCAAAATGCATGAAATGACAGTTTCGTATGTTGGAGCAAAACACGATGCAGGTGGTAATCCGTGGGATGGGGGACGAATGGGGGACCCCACCAGCGCCTGGCTCTGCCGGGGAGACCACACTGTCCCGTTGAAGTGAAGAGAGAAAGAGCGGGGCTAGGAGGCCACAGCAGCCAGAATTTGCAGGTGGATTATCCGAGAAGGAGCCCCGCAGAGAGGCAGCTCAGAAGCCTTCATGGTGTCTCCCGAGATGCCATGGGTGGGGCAAGACTCGACACATCATTGGGTCAGACAACATGAAGCCAGTCGGCTGGGGAGACAGAAGGTGGGAACTTCCCAGAGATCACACACAAGAGTAGGAAGGCATTGTTGGACACTCAGAGCAAGCCCTGGAGACCAGGAAGGCTGGACTGTATACACTGGACTCTACTTACAAGCTCAAACATAACCTCCAAAGACCCAGGTGATCGCAAGACAGCTCACTGCTCCTCAAAACAAACTTCAATACCTTCTGAAAGAAGACAAAAACCAGACACCATCAGCAATGGAAAATGCAAATTGCCTGGCGTCCAATCGGAAGTCACAACCTATAAACAGAAAAAAAATCAGTTGATAGGAAAACATCCATCTCTCAGACAAGGACTTAGAAACAGCCATTGTAAGTACTTAAATTAGTTCAGTTATTTCAAGGAAAACATCAACATGAGGAAAAATGGGAAATGTCAAACAGCCGACAGCAACATCTAGAACCAAAAAAAAAATCTCGGATATAGAACTGTCACAAACTGAGGTCAACAAGGTCGAGAACAGTGGCGCACACCGGTGATCCCAGCACCTTGAGAGGCCAGAGTGCTGCTTTAAGACCAGCCTGACCAGCTGTCTCGAGAAAAAACAGAAAAATTAGTTGTGCATAGTGTCACGTACCTGAGTTTCCAACTACTTGGGAGGCTGAGGCAAGAGCTTGAGCCCAGGAGTTTGAGGTTGCTGTGAGCTATGTTAATGCCACTGCATTCTAGCCCAGGCCAAATAATAATAATAAATATATATACATATAAACAAACTCTGGAATCAAGAAAGAATAGAAAAAAATTCTAATGAGTTTAACAGCACATTAGATACTGGAGAAAAATGATTAATTAACTCAAAAACACAGCACTAGGAGCTGTGTAATATGGAGCAAGGAGAGAGGATTTGCAGTAACAGAGAAAGCTGAACACAGCCCCAGTCACTTACGGCACAATAACAAGCAGCTCAAAACACCTGCACCTGGAAGTCCTTGGGGGGGAGGGCAGAGGCAGAGAGGGAAAAAAAAATACGTACAGAAATAAGCCCTCATATTTTTCAAATTTTGTGAAGACTGTAAGTCCACAAATACAGAGAGCTCAAGATAAAAACAAACAGAAAAACACAAAAAGGCACAACATAACTGAAATTGCCAGTGATAGAGAAAACCTTCAAAGAAGCCAGGCAGTGGGGAGGAGACAGGTACTTATAGGGAACAAAGAGAAAAGATACAGCAGCCCTGTCATTGGAAACCACGCAAGCCGGGGACGGAGCACGAGGTCTTTAAAGGGCTGAAAGAAAAAAAGAAAAAGATTGTCAACCTTAAATTCTATATCCAGTTAAAAAAAAAAACCTATAAAATGAAGGTTAAATAAAAAACTTTCTCAGAGAAACAAAACCTTGAAGAATTTGTTGCCAGTAGACCTGCACCTTAAAAAAAAAAAAAAAGAAAGAAAAAGCACCTAAAGTTCCTTAGGTGAAATAACAGTGATCTCAGGGCAAAACATAGATCCACACGAAGAAATGAAACGCAGTGGAAAAGGTAAATATGCAGGCAAACATTAAAACCTTTTTACTATTTTCTACTTTTTTAAATTTCTTTTTTAAAAAATTAACCAAAAGAAAAACATATCCTCGGAGATGTATAACATCTGTAGAAATTCAGTATGTAGGCTCGGCATTGCGTGAAAGATACGAGGAGGGTTGTAAGGTTTATACATTGTAGGTGAAGCCGTATGAGATCCCAGCAGACCCTCTGCGGCCAGCCACCCCCTCCATCGACTACCTCCTTAAGTTGACCTAATTGTCACAGACTAGACACACAGCACGTAGGGTTAGTATAGTGGGCTTAGTTCCTATGTCTCCACCTCCAAATGTTGGCCAGTGTGTTACAGTCCCCTGGTAGTCACCTTACTGAGGTTCCACTGTACTTGAAGGCAGAGATTGATGAGTCAGAGGCAGGTGTTATAAACCTAAAGCCTCCATTAAAAACTAAAAACAAACATCTCAGCCCAAAAGCCAGTAATGCAGATAAAATGGAACCATAGAAAAAGAATTTCAAAGAAGGCAGAGAGACAAAAGATCAATAAAAAAAATAAAATAAAATAAAAAATAAGGTGGCTCGGCGCCTGTGGCTCTCAACAGGCTAAGGCGCCAGCCATGTACACCTGAGCTGGCGGGTTCGAATCCAGCCCAGGCCCGCCAAACAACAATGACAGCTGCAACCAAAAAATGGCCGGGCATTGTGGTGGGTGTCTATAGTCCCAGCTACTTGAGAGGCAGAGGCGGGAGACTCGCTTGAGCCCAGGAATTGGAGGTTGCTGTGAGCTGTGATGCCACAGCACTCTTCCAGGGTGACAGCTTGAGGCTCTATCTCAAAAAAAAAAAAAATAAGGAATATAGGTAACAAAATAACACAAATAAAAACAAATGGCAAGGTGGTTGATTTAAACCAACCATGCTGGAGATTACATTAAGATGGCTACCGCCTACAATGACCTATTTAAATATAAATACACACACAAAGATTAAAATTAAAAGGATTTAATTTTTTCCAGGAAGGAAAAAAGATAATTCATAATGATAAATGGGCTGATTTATTAAAAGGCATAATAATTCTAAAATGTGAACAATTTAATAATTATAGGACCTTGAAATACATGAAGTAGAAACTGACAGAACTAAAAAGAGAAATGAACAAAACCAAACCAGAACTGGAGGTGTCATTACCCCCTTCACATTAATTAATAGAACAGACAGATAGAATATCAGGAGGGACACAGGACACTTAAACAAGTGGGCACTTGTGGGATGCTTAGCCTGGTGGCAAGACAACACATTCTCTGTTCAAACACACACGAAATGTTTGCCAAAATGATAGACAAGATTAATATGTTTAAAGATTTAAAATTATATTAAAACAGAATTAAATTAAAAATCAATAACAAAAGAAAGATATTTGGAAAATCCTCCAAATGTTTGGAAATTAAATAATGCACATCAAAGTAGTCCATGGGTCGGAGATGGAATCCCAAGGAAAATGGGAGAATGACTTATGCCCCAGGAAAAAGAAAATTACCAGAATTTGTGGGGCGCAGCTAATGCAGAAGATAGAGGAAAATTAAGAGCTTCAGTGTTTATATTGGGCAACTAGAAAGGCCTAAAAGTGGTGAGCCTATTTTTCACTTTAAGAAGCCAGAGAAAAAGTACATATTAAATACAAAGTAATTAGGAGGAACGAAATTATGAAGTTACGAGCAGAAATAAATAAAGCAAAAAAGCGAAAAATAGAGAAAAGCAATGAAACCAAACCTAGTTCTTGGAAACAATTTACTAAGTTGATGAACAGCTAGTGCAGCTGATGAAGACTGTGAGATAGACAGAGATGCAGAAGTCATATCAGCAGTGAAAGACAAAGAAGACATCTCTAAAAACCCTGCAATGAATCACAAAAATCATAGTATGGGCATCCCATGAAAAAAATTATGCCAATGAATTCAACTACTTTAATGAAATAGGCAAATCTCTATAAACACTGAAATTGCCAAAACTGACTCAAAAAGAAGTGAAAAATCTGAATAGCCCTGTAACTATTACAGAAATTAAAATTACAATTAAAGTTATCCACAAGGATGAGTCCAGACCCAGGTGCCCTCACTGATGAATGTATCACACACCAGTAATAAGCAAGTCACTTCCACACAATCACTTCCAGAAAATGGGGGAAGAGCGAACACTTCCCAATTCATCTTATAAAGCTAAACTAAGCATTACTAAAGCCTGATAAAGGTATTACCAACCAAAGGAAAGAGGAAAACCACCAACCAACGTTCCCCCTGTAGACAGATACACAACCTTAACAAAATCTTGGTAAATCAAATCTACCAACACATAAAAGTTGATGCATTGCAAGAATACAAGCTTGTTTTAATATTTTTTAAAAATCAAAATAATTCACTATAACAAGAGTGTATACAGTTTCTTCTATAACAATACAGGAGAAAAACTATATATTTTTCTTAATAGATATAGAAACAGTATGTAACATAATTCAACACTTGTTTGTGATAACAATTCTTTGTAAACTAGGAATAGGGGAAAACCTCTCTCAATATAATGAAAAGCATCTAACACAAATTACAGCTAACTGAATATTTGATGATAAAAGACCCAACATTTCCCCTCCAAGATTGAGAGCTAGGCAAGAATGCGATTTCATCATTTCTACTCAACACTGTGCTAGAGGTCCCAGCCCCTCCTACGTGGCAAGAAATAAAACTAAAAGCCATCCAGACTGGGAAAGGAGAAGCAAAATGTCTTCACTCACAGACCATGGTCTTATGTCTGATATAATTAACTCAAATGAATCATACAGTTACATTAAGTGTTAAAACTCTGGAAGTTCTAGGAAAATGTCTTTGCAACTGGAGAGGGCAAAGATTTCTTAGCACAAAACCTCAGAGGAAATATTGACAAATGGAACTTCCAAAAATTCAAAACCTATTCTTCAAAAATATCAAGGAGAAAATGGAAAGGTGAGCCACAGGCGGCGGGATGCTATTTGCAACACATCTATCTTAACAAAAGACTGACATCTAGGGCATGTGAAGAATTCTGAAAACTCAGTTACAAGAAGACAAGTAAAAAATGGATGGGAGTTTTCAAAAGACCCTTCCAAAAAAAGATAAAACATAGTTAGCAAGAACCTGAAAAGATGCATTTATCTGATGACCACTAGTCATCGGATAAAAGCAAATTAAAATCTCATTCAGATACCACTCTACACCCACTAAAATGACAAAAATGTAACACCAAGTGGAGAGAATGCGGAGTGAATATAAATTAAGCAGCGTCAAATGCTATAATCACCTTGAAATTCCTTAGGTAATCATACACCTACCATATGACTCAGACATTTTCCTCCCAGTATTTATCTAAGATAGATGAAAACATTTGCAAAGACTTTTACATAAATACTCATAACAGTTTTATTCATAAAAGGCAAACACTGAGTACAACCCACATGCAGAGGAACAGGTGAACGGTGAGCAGACGGGGAACACCGCTCACCACCAGAGTGCGCAGACGCCCAACGACACCCAGCACGTGATGAGGCTAAAATCTTCACACTCCGTCACGAAATCCAGTCACACAGGAGCGCCTGCTGTACGGCTCCGTTTATATAAATATCAGAGCAACCAAAACTGATCCCTAGTGATGGAGAACACGGCAGTGGCTTGCGGGGGCTGGAGGGGAGGGTGGGCTTGGCTGGGAAGAGTCACCAGAGAATTTGGGGCCATGGGAATCGTCTATACCTTAACCCCAGTGCTGGCTGCGCTCATTTGTCAAAAGTCATCAGTCTGTATATTTAAATTGCATTATTTTGTGTTTGATATATCTTAATAAAATTGCTTTCAAAATGAATAAAAGACTCGGCCAGCCACATCACAAAAATAAGATGCAGGAGTGGGCATTGAGCAGAGGAAAAGTGGAGCGTCCCCGGTCGCCAGGGAGACGCACATCAAAACGATGATGAAATGGCTTCCCACTCATTGAGAAAGGCCCAAATCAAACTGGCCAGCAACAATGGATGGGAAGAAGTGGGGGGACGGGGTTCCCAACACTGACAGGGCTTTAAAATGCTGCAGCCACTTCGGTATAAAGTAAAACATGTCTCCATTCTCTAAACCCGACATCCCACCTCCAGACATTCACCACAGAAACTGAACAGGCGTCCACCCAGAGGATTTTCTCAGAACGTTTACAGCAGCTTCGTCCCTAATTGTCAGAGAGAACAACTCGAATAATCACCAAGTGGATAAGAAGCAAATGACGGCACATCCATGCAAAGGAAGGCCTCTCTGCAACCCAAAATGACGGCTATGACACCAAAGAGCTCAGATGAGGCTCTCACAGGCCTGTGCTGAAGACAAGAAGCCGCACGCCAGAGGCCGAGGCGGTACCTCCCTGCACACAGAGCTCTCACGGGCGGCTCTAGTCCACGCTGATAAAATCCAAGCAGCAGCGGCATCAGTGACAGACACGGGACAATTGCCCAGAGAGGCTTTTTCCTGATTGAGAGCTCGCTACCTGAATGCATGTGGACATCAACACTCATTGAACTGCACTCTACAGTCTGCGTACTTCACTGTAAGCTCATTACGCATCCCTGAGAAAAAGTCAGGAACAGTTTTACGGGGGCACCCAAAAATGGGAAAAAGAAGTAAACATAATAAAATGTAAAATGTCTTAATTCAGAAAACTATAAAACGTTCTTGAGAATTTTTAAAGAAGCTCTTAAAATTAGAGAGAACCCAGTTTGCATCGATTGGAGAACCAAGACATTACTGCACCCACATTTATAGATTTGATGCCACACTAACCAAAATCCCAAAAAGGAATTCTGTGGCGCTTGGCAGGGTGGGTGTAAGGTCTCTATGGGAGTTCAGAAGGTGACGGCAAGACTCTGTTGATGAGCCAGGAAAAAGTAGGAGATTTTGCTCTACCAGAATTCTCAGGAGGCTCTGTCACCAAGACCAGGAGGGCTTTCAGTGCCACGCGGGAGATGGAGAGCCAGAAACAGTACGTGGGTTTAGCAGAACAGCCAGGAGAGGGAAATGGCTGGAGCCACAGAAGATATCCCTGGGAGCAAAACAGGACTTGCCCCATACCTCCCATTGCTCACAAAAATTAATTCCAGACAGACCACTTAATATTTTAAAGGTGATATGAGGAAAAATCTTTGCTACCTTCCAATTGGGAAAGACTTTTGAACAAGATTCAAAATTCAATAACCATGAAGAAAAGAAGTGGATACATTTGGCCACATAAAAATTAAGTTATTATGGGGAGCAGTAACTCAGACCTGTAATCCTAGCACTTTGGGAGGCTGAGCCTGGAGGATCCCTTGAGCTCAGGTGTTCAAGACCTGCAAGAGCAAGACACTCATCTCTACTAACAATAGAAAAACTAGCCGGGCGTTATGGCAGGTGCCTGTAGTCCCAGCTACTCAAGAGGCTAAGGTGAGAGAATCACTTGAACCCAGGAGTTTGAGGTTGCTGTGAGCTATGACAATGCCACTACACTCCAGGCTGGTCAACAGAGTGAGATTCTGTCTCAAAGAAAAATCAAAATAAAAGAATTAGGTTTTTTTCTATTCATCTAAAAACACCAATAAAAAGTCAAGAGCTGAGACAAGCAATGGCAGAAAATATTTGTAGCACACTAACTGGCCAAGGTCTCATACCTAGATTATAGAAAGAACTTCTGCGAATTCAGCAGGAAATGGGTCAGACACTGGGACAAGCCCCCCACAGAGGCAGGTCTCCTCGGGGAGGGTAAACATAGATGATGGTGCCCATTGGTCACCGGGGAAATGCAAATTAAAACCTCCGTGACAAATCACTACAAACCCACCAAAAGAGCTGGAATTACAAGGCCCAGTCAGGGCACGGAGCAGTGATGATGCTCGCCCAGGACCATGACACTGCCCCAGGACAGAGAGAGAGTTCAGCTGGTCCAGGACACACAGCGTCCAGACTGTACGCCCAGCACCTCAGCTCTGAGGTTCACATTCAGCAGCTAAATGTGTACGCGCAAGCCCGGCCCCAAGTGTTCAACAGCAAACTGGATAAATAAATCTCAGTGTGCAGTGAGGAAATGAATGCGTGGCAGCCGCACGCGACACAATGGATTAATCTTTAAAACATCACGCTGAGCCAAATGAGCCAAACACAGAACTCCGCACTGTATCATCTCATTTGCATAAATATTTAGAACGTGCAAACCGAAGCCATATTATTTAAGGATGCCTACCTAGGTGGCAAAGCTAGAAAATTTTGTCAAATAAAATAAGCTGCAGAGTCAAGGACGTGATTGCACACAGGTCAAGGTAATGGGATGTGGGGACACGGAGGGGAAGTGGCTGAGAAGGGAAGGTTCCCCTGGGGGTGCGTGGAGGCTGGACGGGACAGAACAAGCATGAGCAGCAGTGGCTTTAGGGTCAAGGGGAGGTTTCTTTTTTGATTTCAGATTAATATAAGGGTGTTTACTAGTAGGTTAGACCACTGGGTCTTTTAGGTACCATCTGAGTTGTAGGTTTCTTGTTTAAGATGGGAGCCAGTGCAGCCCGTCTCCAGCTGACCGTCCACGGTCAAGCACAACAGGTAACTCTGGAGAGAAGAGGGAGGCAAGATGCCCTGGAAGACAAGAGGGACTGAAGTCCATGCACAGGGCAGACCTTAAGCACCAGGACAGTTCCTGCAGCAGAACACGGTGCAGGACAGAAGCTGAGACACAGACACCCCATCCCCAGACCATGGCGCTATCGCCTGAAGCTGCAGGAATTGAGCCCCGAAAAGAAACGCACTACTGTACGTCATCTGTGTCACTAAAAAGTGCACCCAGGCAGACTCCCAGGAATGGAAGGGACCCATGCTGACCTTGAAAACATGGCAGACAGCGTAGAGAGCAGAGACAGAAAAGGAGGAAAGGCTTCCTTCGGAAAGCCCGCAAGTTCAAATTCCCCTATGCAAAATTTGCCTGCAGATCTAAAATGCTAAATTCACGGAGCTTGGTAAATACCAGCTGTTGCACGCCCAGCTGTTCTAGCTTTCTCCGAAGAAAGGAGGTCGGCACCCCAGCATTGCTGCCTCCTGGCAGGGAGGGGCTGTGGGTGGGGGAGGGCAGAGCAGGGCTGACTCGGAAACACAGGAGCGCATCACTTTGTGCATTTATCAAAGCACAGTCACTGGCTTCAAACGCAGCTTACTCCAAAATGAGCTTGTTTGAAAATTCCAAGAACCACATGAAAACACAGTGACATTTAATGATAAAGTTTATGGATTCGGAGCAAAAAACATCACCTTTAGAGAAGTGAAATCAGAAAGGGCTCAGGGACGATGTTCAGCAGGGCCTAAAATCTGAATCCCGAGGAAGATTCATTAAGCTTCTGCGAGCAACATCTGTGACTGCTCAGGGACTCATCATCGTTATTTTGAAATATTTGATATAAAAAGTTCAATGAGATTCAAAATCCATTTGCATTATCACAAGAAAATTCTAACATTATATTTGTCAACGAAAGAAAAGGCAGTTGTGAGATCAGAAGGATGAGTTCGATTTGGAGAGACTGAATTATCTGCCTTCTGATGGGGGGGAGAGGGGTTTGCAGACCGAGGCGCAGCCTTGCGGGCTCAGCCCTGCAAGTTGTTGATGGTCGACCTGAGGAAATCAGCCCAGAAAGCCTCGGCAGGTGTGAGCCAGGTGTGAAGAAGGTCGCCAGCACGCCTAGTCTATGATATTACAATTTTGAAAGGGTTGCCTTTTGAAGTTTTACAGAAGTTTGATCTTCCGGGTCTTTCCCATCACTTAGCCCTTTTACTGAGGTGCTGTAATGTGCAAAGCTGAGGCATGCTCGTCTCACGGGCCCCCACCCTGTGACCCAGGGCACCAAGCTGGCCCCCCCTCCCCGTGACCCAGGGCAGAACACAGACCCAGCCAAGCCCCGCGTCTGCCGGCTGTGCACGGCGCAGAGATCAGGAAGGTGGCTTTGCCCACGGCCCCACTCTTCACCTGGAGGCATCAGAGAGCAGCTGAGCCTCCCGAGCCAGTGTCCTCATGTGTAAACGGGACAAACCTGACAGGACTTTGTTAATATCAAACAGGCAAATTCTGACCCAAAATGGCTGCTCAATCTACTCTCCAAACCGCCGTGAAGAAGGAAGGCAGACCCAGGCCACAGACCAGAGCAGCGTCCCTAGGTGACCCAGAGGTCCATGACTGGGTGGTGACACTCGTCCCAAGCTGCAGGGGGTCAGGGCTGGGCCTCGCTGAGACCCCAGGTCAGGGCTCTGGCCACACCAGCTTCTCTGGGGACTCAGCTCGGTTGGGTCTGAGAGCTTTGGACACATTCTCTGTGCTGACCCCCCCCACCATGTGGGGGGCACTGCAAACATAGCCCAAGGACTTAGAGACCTCCAGGCCCGCGAGTAGGGCAGTGGAGCTGCATCTGATTGGGGACCCCAAGGGCCACACGGTGGTGACAGGTAGTGTCAGGGGCCAGGGTTCCGCTCAGGGGAAAGCACAGAGGAGGGGCCGTGGGGCTCCGTGTGAGACAGGAGACAGGACGGCCCTGCTCCTTGCAAGGCCCTTCCTCGGTGTCACCACATTAAATCCAAACAAGTCGGAAGGTGCGGTAGCACCCAGCCCCCACACTCAAGTCGGAGTGGCTGTAGACCCATGGGGGGGACCCGAGCTGAGACGCTCACTGACGGTCAGTGCCAAGCACAGCTGGCACTCGTGGCCCTGCCTTCCTCATAAAAGCCCCTGGGCTCTCCCCGCTTGGGCTCGGCTTCTACATCCAGAACACAGTCTTCCTGCCACCAGGACCCAATCTTTTAGGCTCCACCCCCAGATGAACTGTTCCTCCGAGCCGTCCCTGCCTCCTCGGGCGGCCTGGCATTAACCCTCCGCAGGTGGCTGCAATCACAACCTGAGTGACACACCCCAGGCATCCAGGTCCACACCCCTGCCTACTGTGGGGGGTGGGGAAGGCGTAGGACAGTGGTGGACAGACCACCACTGCTTTTCTGGAGGCCACCTGAGCAGTTTGCATCAGAAGTATTTTAAATGTGCATGCGCTTCATCCCAACACAGCCACCTTTAAGGCTTTGCCCCGGAAAGGCTGCCACAGATGTGCGTAAAATGCACGTGTCAGACGGTAGCCTCAGCATCTCTACAGGGACACAAGGAGCAATTTAAATGGAACATCTGTGTGGCGATCAATGGCCAAGCCATCAGAACTCAGCTGAACACAAACGTCCCTGACGTGAGGAAACTTTGAAACATGTTGTCGAGGGAACGTGTGCTGGTAAATCTCTGCCATGACATTCTCGACATGGGGGCGCTGCACACGTGTGGCTCACACACAGAGTGTGAGAAGAAAACAAAACAGACAAGCTCCTTGGCACACCGTTAACAGCTGTTAGCAGGTGTTGAGGATGACGGAGGCTGTTTTTCCTCTTGCCTGCCCCCTGCACTCACCCTATAAGGAGTGAGTGTTACCTTTACATCCAGAAAAACATGTACTTTGTGAAATTAGGAGGACGGCACATTGCAGCTCACTCCTAGGCGTCTAGAAACAGAAAGTGGCTATGTTGACCAGGTGACGGCCATCACCTGCAAGAAATACAGTGAAGACGCCCATGCCACGGGGAGGGCGGCAGCAGCCCGCCCAGCTCTGTGCTAGCCGGGTCCCTCCTGCCACGTGTCCCGGATAAAGGGACGGCGGGTAGGGTGCAGCTCTGGCTCAAAGTGGTCACAGGCTTCAAACCCAGGGACTCAGGGCCAATCCAGAGAACACAGAGGGCTCTTGGGAGGAGCTGTGTCGGGCGGGGGGGTCCCTGCCCTGCAGGCCAGACTGGCCATGTGGCAGGCAAAGGATCCCGGCCCCATGGACAGCGTCCTGGCAGCCCGGCAGCCCCTCCATGTGCTGCAGTGCTCAGCCAAATGCACCTGGTGAGGCGGAAAGGGAGGGGTGATGGGGGGGAGCGAAGGAGAAGTGAGGGAGGGGTGACGGAGAGCGGGGGGATGAAGGGTAGATGAAGGGGGGTGAGGCAGGGGTGGGGGTGAGGGGTGGGTGAGGGAGGGGTGAGGGAGGAGGGAGGGGAGAGTGAGAGGTGAGGCAGGAGTGACTGGACTAAACAAACACAGGAATCGGCCCTCGACCCTCCAGAGCGTGGAGAGACCCTGGCCTCCCAAGTCAGGGCTAGGAGGGATGGCAGGAGACAGAATGCTCTAAGGGAGGGGACAGCCTGCGGTCCCTCTGGTGCCCATCAGAGGCAAGGGTGGACCTGGAGCAGGGACAGGGCTGAGTGGTCAGAAGAGCAGTCAGAGGCCCAGGCTGCCAAGGAGGGTGGGGAGGGCCGTGGGACCGTGAGCCCCACTGTGCAGGCGGCCTCCTCACCCCGAGCATCCACACCACTGCCCCTTCCAGGTGAGGAAGCTGGAGCTGGAGAGACTGCGGAGGGTGTGGGCACACAGGGCGCTCAGGGCAGGGTGGCCTTGGACGTGGTGGAACTGTCACGGAGCTGCTAAGCCCCAGGTCCCCTGGTGATGGCCCCTATGTCTGTCCACGTGAGATACATGAGGATTGGGCAAGGCGTTAGCTTGTCACGCAGCTGGCGAGCAGATGCCAGACCAGGACGGTGATTCTGAGGCCTGGCTCCTCCACTCAGGGCCTGGTTGGCCCTCCCTGGTGGGCTGTGTCCATGAAGCCATAAGCACCACCAGGAATGAGGGACACCACCCAGAAAAAGCCCAAGTTCTCACTGAGCCTGCAGGGGATCTGGGGACGCAGACGCAGAGGGGAGCAGTGGCAGTACAGAAGGCCGAGGGCCAGGATGGGGGCACACTGGAGGACGCCGGACCCACACTTTGGGATGCAGCAAGGAAGGCCCTGGAGTGAGAGACATTGAGCTCAAGGTCTGCGGAGTGACCAGGTCACAGCCAGGTCTGTCCGTCAGTCTTTGCTGCGGGACACGGGCTCCAGAACTCAGACGCTATGACTAAAGGCATTTGTCCTCACATTCGTGGGTCTAGAGGTCACCTGGAGCTTGGCTGGCCAGGCTGCAGTCCTTGGGGCAGTTCTGCGGCTGGTGGCAGGATGGCAGGACCAGCCCTCCATGCAACCGTGGCATAGGCCGTCCCTCACCGCCTCGTCCTGTGCCCTGGCTTCAGACACAGCAGGCACTGACCACGAAGCCACAAGCCCAAAGGGCAAGCCCCACCCTGAGTGCTGGACAGGCCTGGTGGCCTCCCCGTCCTGGGCAGGACAAGGACCAACAGCCTAAGAGGAGTGTCCCACACAGAACAGCAGGGAGAAGGCCCCCAAGATAAGAGAGATCATGGAAGTGTGTGTGGCCCACAGGGGTCAGGAGGAAGCTGACCACCCTCAAGTGACACGTCCTCAGGTGTGGACTCCTCCGTGTAGCCACTTTAGAAGAAGGATTTGGGAGCAAGCAGCCCGCTGGCTTGCTCTGCGTAGCCTCTGGGCCAGAGAGACCCCCAAGCAGAAAGGCTTTTGTGTGTCAGGAACCTACGAACTCCTGGCACCCCCCTACGCACCAGAGGGGCAGCTGGGGCTGCAGCCGGAGGAGGCCTCTCTCTGAAGCCATTTCCCAGGGCAATCCTGTGGGGAAACCTGAGAAGTCAGGCACAGAGCCCCTGCTCTCATGTCTGAGGTGTGCAGTGGGTGGACCCCAAAGCACAACCTCAGGACAGGCACACACACCCTTCCCACACGCACCCAGCAAATCCCGGCCTCTTTCCTGCAATCTCTCCCACACCCATGTGGCAGGGTACCGGTAATGAACTCCCAGACCTCCAGTGGAAACCAGTCTGCTTTGATTCTTGTCAAATTCCTTTAATTATGCATTTGCAACCGGCTTGCTCATAAACTCCTCTGAGGTGTGAGGCAACCTGCCTTCTGCCACACTAGCTTAAAAAAGAAAAGTTTAATGAGCCTTGAATTTCAGCCAAGAAATGGACTTTATAAAACACTCTCCTGCTTACAGATTGGTGAGGTGCCGAGTGCCACCTCCCTAAGGAGCCTCCCCTAGCCAGCCAGCCCACCCTGCGGCCCCCTTCTCTGGGCTGTTCAAGAACCCACCACCTGAATCCTGTCTGCAGAGAACAGCAAGAGCTGTGGGAGACAGTTTGCACAAACAGCACAACCGTTACACACACACACGCCCCATACTCACCCTTCTCAATAGGACTTGGCTCCTCCTCCCATAAAGGGGGCCCTTACTCCCTCCTGACGTTGGGTTGGCCTTGTGACTTGCTTTGGCCAAAAGAATTCAGCAAGAGCAAATTCAACCCATTCTGAGCCTGGCCCCAAGAGGCCAATGGGCTCCACTCCCTGTCTGAGCCCTGCTGTGCCCTGTGGACAGGGGACCAGAGGAAGTGGACTCGAGCTGACCTGCTCTCAGCACAGATGCTGACCAGCCCAGCAGCCCCTTGGTGGTCCATTTTTATTTTGAGCTATTAAATGAGGGGCCATTTGTTACACACCAATCACTAACTGATGCAGACATGACAGCCTCACCTTTCTCCTCTGTGAAGTGGAAGGGTGGCACCCACCCCAGGCCCCAGCACTATCAGTGAGTCCCCATAACGTGTCTGTCGTGAGGGTCAGCGTGGATGGGCTGCAGGCCAGGGTGAGCATTCCTCTCCACCAGGAAGAGCTTCTGGAAGCACACGGTGCCCAGGACCATCAAGTCAGAGGTGGGCCCAGCAGGGTCCTGCCCCTTAGAGGGACACGGAGTCCTTCCCGATCTATCCCCCTGAACTTTATCTGGGGCCACACACCCCCCGCCAGTGTCCTCACAAGCCACTCAGACCCACTGCCACTTTTGTCACCCTTCGCTCACACAGAGTGTTCCCTCTGCCTGGAACACCCCCCTCCGCCCCCACTCCCAAGGACCACCTGCCTGATAGGCCCTCGGTGTCACCTGCTGTGGCGGCACACCCCACCAGCCCCTCTGTCGTGTGACCAGCCAATGACAGGGCCACTCTCTGATTAGTGCACAGGGAAGTCCCAAGGTCAGAACCCTGCCTGTGCCAACAACCAGCTGAGTGATCGCACCGCCGAGCCTCAGTTTCCCCATTTCTAATGTGGACATGCGTAGAGTCTTGCTCACAGCACGGTCATGGGAATGAGACAGCCCACAGGGGAGCACCGGAGGACAAACACCAGAAATTGAGGTGGGCAGGGCAGGGCACCCTCAGGAGGCAGCATCCTCCCCAGAACCCACCCCCCACTCATCCCTATAGGAAGGACCTTAGTAGGCTTGGGTCCCTCAGAAACCTATCGCTTTCTAAATTTGAGACCCCCAAGAATGTGTGCAAGGTTGTGCTTGCAGCTCTGGGACTGGATTTAGGAGACGAGGGGCCCAGACGGTCACCCACTCTGTCAGATCCGCAGTCTCCGAGGGCGGCGGTATCCACTCTCCACCTGGACACTGGGAGCTGTGCAGAGACACCACCAAGCCCATCCTTTGCAAAGTAATTAGTCCATGACCCTGCAATCTCTGCATTTTGAAATTCATCCTGAACTCTCACAACCTGCTGGGCTTCATTTCAAATGCCCGTGCTCTTTCATCTTCAGAGCCGCCTTCATTAATTCCCACACCCGGACCAGGGCGCGTGCACCCGCCTCTCCTCCCAGGGCTGTCTGCAGACTCCGGCCGCAAATGGATCGGCGCTTCCTCCTCGCTGGCATTTGCACAACGGGGGATGGTCTCTGTGTCCGTGGCCGCTGAGTTCCCCTTTCCCTTCAATTTGCAGGCCGTGTCTTCCCCGGCAGAGGAAGGTGAGGGGAGATTAATTGGCAGAGCCAAGTGAGGAACGTTCTGCCCCTAAAGTGAAAGAGAGGCCGCGGAGAAGTTGCAGCTTAATTGGTTACATGTGACCCTTTCCCTTTTTTTTAATTTAATTCTTACATTTAACATTTGAGGCTGCATCAATATTAATTATTGCTGCCTTTTTTCTGAGTTGCCTCTCACCCAGGAAAGGGCATGTCTATTTCTCAGAGGATAGAGGACTTGCCCGGGGCCAGAGCTAATGGGGACCCCACAGAGACCGTGCGCAGCCCTGTGACAGGGAAACTGAGGCCCCAGGAGTTGGCGTCTTGGTCAGGCTTCCCGGCCCAGGAGCAGCCTGGGTCCGGCCTTGTGTCTGCATTTCAGAGGGAGAAGAACAAACGAGCGGGCAGAGAGGTGGGGGGTAGGGTAATTCTGTTTTATTTCCAAATCCCCTGGCACTTCCAGGAGTTTTGCAAAGATCCTGGCTTGGCGTTCCTGAAGGATGGTAACTCAGCATTGCCAGCGGGGGCACCCAGCTGCTGCATAGCTCTTAGAAAGGAGGCTGTTGAGACGAGCTGTGGAGCTGTGACGTGGGTCTACACGGAGCACCGGGGGCAGAGCCTGTCTGTGTCTCAGGGCAGCAAAGCCGTAGCTCACTAGCAGGAAGGGTGGTGGAGGCCCCGTGACTCTCCAGGCCTGGGTGAGCTCCCGCGTGCTGGTGAGCGGGACTGAGGGCCCTCACCCCAGCCACTACTGAAAGGACAGGGCAGCTGCCCGGCACCCAGCCCTGCACTCGGGACACTA
The DNA here is from genome assembly GCA_963573935.1 of Arctocebus calabarensis. Taxonomy (NCBI): domain Eukaryota; kingdom Metazoa; phylum Chordata; class Mammalia; order Primates; family Lorisidae; genus Arctocebus; species Arctocebus calabarensis. Next base: position 26,019 of record CAUYON010194364.1, on the reverse strand, counting down.
GGGACATGGAGATGCCAAAAAGACCCCAAAGTGTGACCAGATCCCAGGCGTGCAGCCCCAAGCCCTGCTACCCCTCTGATCTCTTTCTGGCCACAGCGAGTGCTCTCCCAGGGCTGGATCTCCAGCGTGCCGGGCAGCCGGGAGCCTTCGTGGTGAGCAGATTCTGCTGGGTGCTGGCCCTGATCTGGCCTCGGGTGCTGCCTCTGCCCAGCCGGGACTCGGGGCTAGTCACGGCCCCTGTCAGTGTGTCAGTGGCCGGGCGTGGAGGGGTCCAGACCACCCCTTTGCTCACCTTTCACGCTGCATCCTTTTCCTCAGGCTTCTCGAGTTCCCATATCGGGATTTTGGGAATGTGGGTCTTGTCTCCCAGGATCCACCAGAGGCTATTTGAACCCCAGAAACCAACTCAGCTTGATGCAAAGAAGAACCTTGCTAAAGGACACGGGCATCACAGGGCAGAGGGAGGTCAGCAAGGTGGGCCCGGGGCTTGTAGCAAGAGCCAGTCCACTGCCTCCCCGGACACCCTGAAACTGACCTCTGGGTGCTCAGCGTGTGTCCCAACTGTGCCAGGCTTTGTCCCAGGCCGCGGAGACAGAGTCCCCAATCTCCCCACGCTGGCCTGACCGGGAGGATGCGATGGGCCGAGCTCTTGGTGCCTCTGGGTGGTAAGATGATGTGGCCCAGCACGGCTGCCCCGGTCACTCCTGGAAACGGTGACAAGCTAAGACGCATAGGCCATGGGGTGGGGCAGGTCTCTCCGTGGTTGGATGGGGGCTTTGGGGCCAAGAGACATGCCAGGCAGGAAACAGGAGATGGCCACAAAGACCATGCATGGACTGACCCCTGGGCCATGGAGCAGAGAAGGCACAAGATCGGGGGCGGCCCTGGAGACACAGGGAGGAAATTGGGGTGGGGAAGTCTTGTCTCAGAGTGACCCTCTGAGTACCCCACGTGCGTCAGTGGCCGGGCGTGGAGGGATTCAGACCACACCCTTCAACTCCACAGCAGCAGAGGCTCCGTAGGGGCAGGAACATGCGGGCGCAGCTGTCACCCAGCGTCGGGCACCGCATGCGTTGGTTCTGTCATCCTCCAGGCCCATCTCTGCACCGGCTTAGACTGCTGCAGAGCACACGGAGGAGGTTAACAGCTCGAAAGCACACCCGATCCTTCACCGACTTCCCGGTTCTGCCTGTCAGAAGAGCAGCAGGGCACAGCTGGGTTCCCTGCCAGGGGCCTCGCAAAGCTGAGACGACGCACCAACCTGCTGAGTCCTCCTGGAGGCCCTGGAGAGAAATTCACGCAGGTCCTTGCAGGCCTGCGGTCTCTCCCTGGGCAGCTGCCACTCTGGGCCCCGTGCAGCCTCCCATCTGAGACTGGCTGGGTGGCCCATCCACCCTCGTGCTTCAGTCTTTCTGACCTCCTCTTCCTCCACCAGCTGCAGAAGGGTCACCTGATTCGATCAGACTCACCCAGGTGACCTCCCTCCCCTCAGGTCAACTGCGTGTGACACACCAGAAGATGGGAGGGACAGGTCACCAGCACTAGTTTTAGGTACCATCGCAGGACACCCTCAGGGAAGTAAACTGGGTTGAATATCCTCCCTCAACGTTCATGTCCCTCCCAGAACCTCAGAACGTGACCTTATTTATAAAGTAGGGTCACTTGTGGCGTAATTAGTCCAGATGAGGACTTCATGGAGTAGGTCAGTGTGACTGGTGTCCTTACAAGGAGAGACACAGAGACACAGGGGAAAGGTCATATGATAACAGAGTCAGCGATTAGAGTGACACCTGCAAGCCAAGGGGCACTGGGGACGGCCCACAGCAGCAGAGACGAGAAAGGCAGGTGACAGCTTCTCCCTAGAGCCTTCAGGGAGTGGGGCGCTGACCACACCCTGATTTCTGACTTCTGGCCTAGAGAACCACAAGAAATTTCCATTGTTTTAAGCCACACAATTTGGCTTAAATTGGGGAAATTAATTTTGGGACCACTTTAGAAATTCTGCCTAGCAAAGGTAGGAACTCATGCCACAGTTAAGATAAGAAAACTATGGCAGGCCAGGCACAGGGTCTCATGCCTGGAATCCCAGCACTCTGGGAGGCCGAGGCCGCTGGATTGCTTGAGCTCAGGAGTTCAAGACCAGCCTGAGCATGAGGGAAGACTCCCTCTCTACTAAAAATAGAAAAACTAGTCAGGCATCATGGTTGGTGCCAGCTACTCGGGAGGCTGAGGCAAGAGGATTGCTTGAGCCCAAGAGTCTGAGGTTGCTGTGAGCCATGGCACCACGGCACTCTACCCAGCTTGATAGAGACTCCCGTCTCAAAAAGAGAGAGAGAGAGAAAGAAAAATACAGCACACAAGAGTGAGCAGTCTGCCCAGGTGACCAGGGCCTGGAGCCACACTGAGCTGTGCCATGTCACAGAGAGGGGAGAGTCTCACTCCCAAAGCTCACACTGAGTGAGGCAGGACACCCCAGGTCCCCCCAGCTGGGCAAGAGAGTCATCCACGCTTCAGACAGAGCAGCAGAGGGTCAGAGACGAGAACTGCGCGGTTTCTCATCCCCACCAGGACGCCTGTGAGAGAAAGGGGGCACCATGGGCAGTTTCGGGCACAGGCCCATCCCGGGCAAGGGACACTGGGTCCTCTTGATCAGACACATCTGCCTGCCTGGAGCTGGGCTCTTCCCCACAGGCCCCACGGCCGCCTGCCTGAAGTTTCAGGACTTACTTTTCCAGAAGCCTCCCTCACTGGCTACAAAACATGGTCCCCCAAGCGCCTGGTCTAATTGCACACAGCGATTACTCCCAAGTTTCAGGGCCAACAGCTGGGCTAAGTGGCCGTCCCCAAAACCCATTTCCTGCCTGGCTGGGTACGGAATGTTCTTTCCCTCTAAGTAAAATAAACAGGTCTGAACTCATTGGACTTTTCTATTTGCCGTCCACTAAAGCCTTCTAGCTCCTGGGTTTTTATACAACTAAGATTTATAGTATCTATTCTCACCAGAGCAGAGTCCCCAGATAATGTTAATAGGTGGCTAGTTTTGCCAATAAATCCCTCCAGCGGTAGAGAGAAATATCTATTTCAGATGAGTTCTCCAGAGCTAATCCACATTCCGGGCGGTGGAGGGCACTTAGGCTGAGACAGCCCCACTCGACGGGTGAGGGCCCTCTGCAGTGTCCCATCCCGCCTCACCCCTGCCTTGGGCCTCACCGTGCTCCTGCCCCCATAGGCCCCAGGCTGTGGGGAGAGGAGGGAGGGCCCAAGGCAGGGGAGTCCACAGGGCCACCCAGAGGCAGGCCCACCTCCCTGGGCTGCCCACTTGGGAGCCTTCCATGGCTCCCCAGAGCCTGCTCACCTGCGGAGGCCCCCCAGCACCTGCCACTGCAGACTCCCCCAGCCACCCCCACCTGCTCCCCTCACGTGAATCCCCTTAGAACCACTGCCTTGGCCATGTCAGTGTGGCTCCATCTGCCTGGGACGCCTTTCCCCAGCACGCAGCTCAAGAAAGCTGCCTCTCTGTCAGGGCTGTATTCAAAGCCACCCCTTCCCAAGGCCCTACTGAGCTCCCGCCAGCCTGTGAAGCCCCCCTGCACCCCTCCAAATGACACTGGCAGAACCTTACCTGTATCACAGAAATAGGCAGTCCCAAAAGGTCCCCATCTGTCCCCTGCCATCCTGCAGGAGCCAGGGAGTGTCCAGCACAGGGGTGCTGACCTATCCCAGTACAATGAGCTCTGCACTGAAGGTGCTGGGGCCCCTGGGGTGTAGAGCTGGGCTGGACGTCCAGACTCCAGTTGACTTACAAGCATCCCTGGGCTGCCACACAGAAAGACACAGCTGGCCTACGCACTATGGACCATCATCATCTCTGGACCGTCCGGGTCCCAGGCCAGGCCACTGGCACCTTTGCTGAGAAGATCGACTCTGGAGGCTCTGTCTCAGGCCTGAACCTGCAAAGGTGTCTGCTGGACAGGAGCCCAGTGCTCAGGGGGAGAAATACTCCATGACTAGTCATCGGCAGCGCTTCTAACGCCCAGGATGAGCAGGAGCACATGGAGACTGTAGCTTCTCTCCCCTCCACCTCCGCCCTTCAGCTGTCCCCTACATGCCACCAAAGGTGCCCTTTGTTGCCCACTGGGAGCTGCAGAAACAGGTGCTGGTGGTCCTGCCCAAGGGAGGGCAAAGGGACTCTGCTCCCACCAGACCGTTGGGTCCTGACACCAACTCAAAGAGCAGCCGCCAGCGCCAAGGCCTCTCTGCACAGCCCTGCTGTCCGCCAGAGACCCACCCAGGAGCAAAGGGGTGGGTGCATGGCCCCTGGTCACATGGCTCCCGGGCACTAAAACTATCACCTGAGTCATCCCTGTTACCAAAATCCTTGAACAGACATCCTTCCAGACCCATCGCCATTAGACCTGGGGCAATAGCGGGTAATCCCAGTGCTTTTCAACGCCAGTTCTGACGACAAGTTTGGTCAGATGCGCGTGAGAGCCGGAATAGGCTGGTGAGCAGGGAACCGGCATCATCACTGAACTCTCCTCCCAACGAGTCAGAATAAAAAAATGGGAAGAAGACAGAGAAAGAGAGCAAGCGAGCAAGGGGGAACAGGAGGAGGCAGGGCAGACAGGGCGGTGGGGGGGGGAGAGTAGTTCCCAGCCTGGGCAGGAGACTGCCCTCTCCCTGTGGCCAGAGACAGTCCCATTGCCCATCAGCTCCCACCGGAGCCCCACAGGAGACAGCCTGACCCGAGGGACTCAGCAAATTTCCCTTCCACCTGAGACCCTTTGGTCTATGCTGTGTGGGGACTTCTCTCGCCAGGGAGGTGAGCCTGTGTCCATCCCCGGCGTCTCAGGCAAGCCGCCGGGTCCTCCGCGGCTCAGCAGCCTTCACCCTGAACCCCGCGCACAGAGGGTGCTGAGTAGCCTGCGTCTGTTTACCACCCTCCCTTCCGCACCATTGGCTGACCTTTTCCTCGGAGCCAGGGCTCCAGCCAGCACCAGGAACTCGCAGACTGACCAGACGAGGCTTAGCCTGGTTTCACGGTGGGTCAGAGACAGGGAGGAACTCGTGCGGGGACAGTGACAGCAGGTGTGGTCAGAGCCCTGGCTGGTCCCAGGACAGCAGAGGGGTTCAGCACTGGAGGGAACAGCTGTCTCCCACCTGCTGGGGACCCCAAGGTGGGGGGACCCTCCAGGAGTGGAGGGGTGACTCAGAACCAGCTGCCAATTCCTCCACACGCAGAGGCGGTCATTCCCTCGAGGAAGCTCTCAGTGGAAGCGGAGGGGCCCGGCTCTGCCCCACCTGGAATCCAGGCAGAGCTAGGAGGGGCCACCAGAGGGGGGCCAGATATCACTGAGCCCTCCCCCCCAGCAGCCCATCGGCCCCAGGGACCACCAGGTCAGTCAGCAGCATCACAGCACTCAGAACCCAGACCCAGGTGTCCCAGAGCCCTAGACAGTGCGGGGGACGGGGAGGGGCTGGCTCAGTCTGCGGACACCTCTCCATGGCCACTCCTCCTTCCCTGAGGCCAGGCTCTCCAGAGATTTTCCCTTCTGGGCAGAAAGCACTTGCAAGACCCCACCCCATGCAGCTGCTGACCCTGCAAAGGAAAGAAAGGGCAGCTCCTGGGGGAGCTGGGGTGGGGGCTCCTGCCCTTCTCCAGAGGGTGGGCAGGACCCCAGCAGGGCTGGTTCCCTCCAGTGCCAAGATGGCTTCTCATTCATTCCTTCATTCGGAACACCCAGGTGCAGTCAGCCTCCGTGACACAACCCATGGCAGCTGAGTGGCATGTGCTGCCAACGTGTCCGGGGCAGAGCAACATGATTGTCATTGAACAGGTGACTCTGGAGGAAGAGGGGCCAGATTAGGAGAGGGAAAGTGAAAAGTCACCGTACTCGCTGTGGGGCCATTTGAATCCTCATCCTGTCCACTGATACCCTAAAAAGAACAACCATTTAAACAACTCTGTGGGGTTTGGGATGATGACGTGGAGACTGACCAGCAGGAGCCATGGGTGTCCTTCCCTCTGCCAGACCGACCAGCCCAAGAAGAGGCCAGCTGGGGAAGGCTGGAGGGCCCGACTGGGGGCCAGGCCCCCACCCGCCCAGCATCAGCGCCTGAGCTCTGCTCACTTCTGAGAACACTCTCATTTCTCTGCCAGTCTCTTGGGGCCTCACCTGTTCCTCTCTGCCCATTTTCCCAGCATAACAATTGCTCAATATTCCCCAAATTACTCAGGAGTTGCCCATCCATGAAATAGCTAAACCGTCGCACCTTCCAAGTAACTGACCACTTCTTCCAATGGTCGCAAACTCTCAGACTGTGCAGTCCCAGGGGTGAGGGCCCTGGGGACCATGCAGGTGGGAGGGGGACACCTCAGACAGCCTGTCTCCCCCTCCCTGAAGTGAAGTCCTCAGCCCCCCTCCTCGGATAGAGCGGCCTTTCATGCTGTTTTATCAACTTCCCCTCTAAAGGGATTGTCTTGATCCAGGAGCTAATTGTATTGACATTAACCTGTTTTAACAGGTCTAAAGTGTCAATAAATCATTTTTTAGTAGCTCTTCTTATTACAGCACTTTGTTAATGCATCGCACTTGAAGTGACAAACAGCCTGAGAAATCACTGCTTTCCTGTAACTTTGTCTCTTTAAGTCTTTTCTTGCCTGCTGCTAATCCAGACACTTCTGATGTTGATTCACAAGTGAATAAAGATGAGGGCAGCAGAGCTGGGCCAGAGCCCTGTCACCCACTACAGCTGCATTTCCCTGGGACGCAGCCCTCCGAGCTCCCCGCCATGCCGCCACGCATGGCTGGAATCTGAATAACCACATCTCATATACTCACTGCTATGGAAGGATCTGGAAACATGTCTGATCAAGGGTTCTCTGAAAAGGGCTTGGAGCTCAGTGTCATAAAGAACAAATCTTCGCTTAGACTTTGGAAATCGGAAATAAAGATTCCAAAACTTCAGTAAACTGAGAGGCTGCTAAAATCTAACTCTGAGCCTGCTGGCAGGCAGAGCAAAAGGGAAATACTTTCCATATTTAATTCATACTTAGAATAAATGGACACCGGCCAATTTTTTCAGGTGAAACTCTTCTGTGGTTGTGAATTCTGAAAGTTGCTGGTGAAGAGATTTGAAATCACACAGAGCTGGGTTCAAACCCGGTTGGGACACTTCACTGTCTGTGCCTTGGGCACGTCATGTCCCACTCTGAGCCCCAGTTCCTGTGTCCATGACATACAGATGATAGTTGCCTCTGTTCTGTGCAGGTTCAATAAGAAAATACATGTGAAGTACTCAGCTTACTACCAGGAAGGCAGCAGATTCTGGGGGTCCCCGTCTGGGCCGAAGGTGCAAAGACTTCCACCCACCTTCACAAGAGCACAAGGAGCCTCTTGCTTTCCCTAAATGCAGAGGAATTTGAAGTCAGACCCAGGTCTGAGTGTTCCACTGGCTCATTTGAATCCTAATTTCTGCCTATGGTCTGCTGATCTGTTCACAGAACAAACCAGGTGAACTTTCTCTTCACAGTGGGAGGTAGATCTGTGTCCCCGTCCCTGTGTGCCCTGTTAGGGAACGCCTTGCCACCTGAGAAGGGTACAGAAGCCCAGCCACTTTCAGGAACGTGTTTATTGTTGCTCAGAATCCCTCCTGTATTTCAATATTGTTTTGATAATAGTCAAACAAACTATTATCTAAGTGAAAATTCCCCCTGTCCTAAGTAAGTCACAAGAAGAAACTTTCCCAAGGCTAACTCCCTAGAAGCCTTGCTCCAAGGGGAGGGGGCGTGGGGTGGGCTGGTTCCACCGCAATGCCCATTCCCACTGCAGACTGTGGCATCTGTGTGACTCGGTGGAGTCACTCTGACCCAGCTGGCTCTGAAGACCTGGCATCCTGGGCTGCTGAATTAGACCCTCCCTGGGGCTGTCTTACTCTGCAAGGGAACATCTCTGCCTGTGGTCAGTAGCACGCGCCCTTCGTGAGGGCATGGGGTGTACAGATGAGCACTGCAGCTACTCCAGGGTGCCAGCCCACAGCAGCAGGGCCCACCATGAGCAAAGCAGGGCTGCTCAGCTCCCCCGCAACCTTGGGACCCTGCCCACCACAGTCTCCCCGACACCTCCTCCAGGAGCTCAGAGCCTTCACAGCAAAGCGTCCATGCACACAGACCCAACAAGGCCTCCGCAGCTGTGCGCCGGCCCAGGTACATTCGGGTTTAATTCTGCACAGGTCAAGGTGGCGAGATTGAACATGAAGACCTCCCTGCTGGCCTGCCAGCTTCCCCGAGTGAGGAGGGAGCCTGTCACTGTTGGTCACACACACAGGAGCTCACTCGTGTGTATATGCACGCACAGGTGTGAGCACACATGTATGTGAGCACAGCACATGTGTGAGCACACACACAGACATGCACAGACACAAGCACACATGTATGTGAGCACAGCACACATGTGAGCACACACAGACACACACTGTCACACAGGCAGGCTGGTATATGAGTTCACAACTCAGGCGCATGCACACACACGTAAACTCATGTGCTAATGGACACACCGGCTGGCAGCCCCAGGAACCTGCAGCTGATTGGAAATGACCATCCCCATTGCGTGACAGACAAGGTCATAGGACAGTGAACAATAGCCTGGCTTCATTTACATGTTGATGTTTCATCTGTCATGAATTTTTATATTTATAATTATTGCATTGATGTAGTATCTCCCCTGATGACTGAGACTTGAGACCCCCTTCAGCTCTGAACCTGAGGAGCTCGCAGCCCCCACCCCCCCAACCCAGCTCCCACAGTGCCCTGAGGTCTGGTCCTGCCCCCATCCTTCTCCCACCCTCCTCCCCTATTCTCCTCCTCCCCATCCTCCTCCTCCTCCACCCCCCCCACCATCCACCCAGTCCTGTTCCATCCTTCTCCGGTTCTCCTCTCCTCCAGGTCCCACTGGGGCACTGTCATTTACCCTTCTCAAGCCCAGGTCTGACTCTGCCAGGCAGTGAGGGCCACCAACCAACCCAATAGATTAGCTTGAAATCTGCCTTGGCCATTTAGCGTGGCACTGATAACACACTATTTCTAGACAGAGGACTTGTGGGTCTATTAAAATCCTGTTTCTTCCCTGCTGCGAGCTAAGGAGACCCATTGCTCTCGGTTCCCACTTCCTGGGTTCAGCCAGAGAGAATAATTAATTCCGTTGATCTCTAATTGACTTCAGGTGCCTCCCATACCGAACACTGACACCGCTCCCTTAATGAATAATTTTTTCACCTAAACTGGTTTCAGTCTTTTTTGGAGCAAGAGAATAAGAAATTAAAGCTGTGAGGAGATAACACAGCAAAGAATAAGCAAAGCGTACTTACATATGCAATGAGGCGCCCTTCTGCAGGAGGGGGGCCTGCAGAGAAAAACAGCTTTACGGGGAAAACGATTACAAATGGGAGCTGGTGCCACGGGCCGCAGGAGGCACTGCCGGTAGCAGGACAGGACACAGGAGTGTGGAGAGGCCTCTCCCCAGCAGGCCGAGATGCTGAGCCATGGGTCAGACATCCAGAACCCCCCACGGAAGCTGAAGCCAGAATGTGACCTGGAGGCTGTTGGCGGCATCTTCATGGAGTCCTCGTCTGACAGGTGACAGTTCCTCACACTCACCTGAGCTGAGCTTACCCCACATCCTTCCTCCCACAGGGTCAGTCACCTGGAAGACCCAGACAAGCCGAGGGCACAAGTCAGGCTCCTGCCTCTGGAGGGACAGGGTATCTGGGCACGGAACATATAAAATCACTCAATGATGGACATCGAGGTGCCCTCTCGCTCCAGCCCAGGCCTCAGCCCTGGCCCAGCCTGGTCTGTGCTCTGAACACACAGAGACATGCTCCCCACCCCACCCCCGCCACCTTCTCTAGCACCCCAAAGCCCCGAATGCCACAGCCAGTGGGTCACCTCTCAGTCACAGCAGACCCTGCTCTGGGGGACTTGAAAGGGTCTGAGAAGGGAAAGCGCTCAGGTGGAGGAGAGTGTGCAAGGTCAGCAGGGTGCAGCGTGGCACATCCCTCTGGTCTTGCCGTCAGGCCGACCTCTCTGCCCCGTGGTGCTGAGAGCCCATGCCGCCTTCTCCTCGGCTGCCATTTCCTGGTTCTGAAGGCCCTCGGGTTGGGGTACACACAGCAGGTGCGCCTGGGAGCTGAAGGTTTCGTGGGACAAGTAACTCTTACCACTTTCACACTCATGTTTGTGTTGGATTAGCAGTAACAGGGGTGAAACAGAGCATCAAAACGCTGCCTTAGGGCGGCGCCTATAGCTCAATGGGGTAGGGCGCCGGCCCCATATACCGGAGGTGGGGAGGTGGCAGGTTCAAACCCAGCCCTGGCCCAAAAAAAAAAAAAAATCACACACACAAAAAAAAACACTGCCTTACTGGAGGAATCTTGTTATTGACAATGAAACCCCAGGAAAATTCTGATGTGATAGTGATTTTATCTGATGAAATTAAAACGTTACGTTTTTTTTCTATGCTAATAATAGCCTACAAAATGTGACCCCATTACAACAATTAAATATTATAAGTAAAATTTCAAAAAACTCTGGTTAATTTATAAATCAATATGTTCCTCCAAGAATTTCACAGACAGTCCCAGCTGGTACTGCCTCTGCAGATCAGAGATTCTCCAAACGGAAACTAGGTTTGAGAACTAAGAGCTGCGATGGTGTCGCCACACTGCAATGACTCGTGCAGGCGCCTGGTTTCTCACCACAGTCGTCACCACTGTCAGTAAAACGCAAATGATGTTAAAAACCTTAATCGTAACACCATGACTAGCAATATTGTTAAAATAAAGGCAAGAAGAATAAATTGTATAGACTTAACATACACTAATTCATTGATTGTGCATGTTTTTGTTTCATTAGTCGTCCAAGCATTATTGGTCCATCAACAGAACACCCGGGCATATGCAACAATAATTAAATTCAGTTCACTTCGATATTTTGCCGGCTTTCAGTTATCCAAAAATTACTCATCATTTAATACTTCTTTCTATTTTGTTACTATGAAGGCAAATTTATCAAAGCAGGAGGCTTGAACTTTTTTTATGTAACAGTTCATTAACTTTGTTTGTAATTTATAAATATTTAGACATATGATAAGCGGGCCTGAGCCCCACAAATGTTAGTCCTGGGCCAAGAGAGGAGCGGGCAGGAGGGGAGATTGAATTCAGAAGGGCACAGAGAGGGCTCTGACGACTCCAGAATATTCCATTTCTCATACTAGAGGGTACATGCATGAGTATTTGTCTTGTCATTTTTCTATAACCTGTATTTATACTTTATGCACTTTTGAATGCACGATATATATGATGGTAATAAATAAGATGAAATAAAAATACCAGTGAGTAAAGGGACTTGCCTTGTTCCCCACACACGGAGGTTGTTGAGTCCCAGATGAGTTCACACACTGGACCAACAACCTCGCTCTGGTGCGAACTGTCATTAACGTTCACTTGACTCCAGCCCGGGAGGCTGAACATTACCAGCTCTGCTGAGAATGAAAATCTTGTTGAGATTTTTCTTACCAGAATTTGTAATAACCTGTTTGCTTTTATAATGATTCTAAACACAGGACTTGCCCATTTTGGGAAATGTGGAAAATAGGAATTAAAAACATGCACATATCTTACTCCCCAAAGAAAATCACTACAGAAACACTGGTATACATATAGTCTTTCAGTCTTTTAAAAACTGCGTCTCCCTTCCGATCCGTAACGTTGTGTAGTTGAGATCAGTCTCCCGACAATTCTTCACCTTGTTTCTCTCACTTCATATGCCAGACTTTCCCCCATGTTATTACAAACTCATTGTAGGCATCTTTGGTGCATAATTTACTTAATCATTTCCTCATTACAGAACATTTAGATGAGCTCTAATTTCTGCTGTCACACATTATCCTCTTCCTAATTCTCTGTGTGGACTTCCAACTAGTTTCTTAGGATCTAGAAATGTCCTTGAGCAAGTTTTTCAGATTCCAGAAAAATAGGAAGACATTTATTTTATACATACATGTCACCGGCCTTCCCTGTGTGGGCCCTGACCCGCCATCACTCCGAGATTCAGCCTTAGCGACTAAGTGAATCTAACAGCCACAGGGACAGACTGGCGATCACAGCAGGCTTTGCAAAACATTGTCTGGACGAGGGAGTCGCGACCTCTCTAAGCCTCAAGTTTCTCATCTGTAACAGAGGTAGAATCGTGACTTTCAGGCTCAGTACGCGAAAGGGTGGAAAGCAACGTGAGTGCACATGTTGCTGACACTGGCACAATCAGTGTTCAGTAAGCAACAACGGACGCTAACGTTTTCTAAAAGTGCCTCCTTCTTATTCCAGCAACAAGTCCCAGGACAGACTCTGACTGGGCCTACCGGGCAGCCCAGGAGACTGAGGGGCCCAGAGCTGCCCAGAGCCCCTCCCCACAGCCCTCAGGCCGCACCACTGACGTCACCCTCCTCTGCACCTGGTCCCTGGAACTGCCTGCCCAGCTCAGATAAATGATGTCCCCATATCATCAGGATAAAAAATGTGCTACCTGGAGATTTTCAAACCAAAATCAGAAGCATCTTCAAATATGTGAGTATCTGAAATGTGTAGATAGATCTGCACAAATTGTCATCGACCTGTAAAAGCAGGAAAGGAAAGAGGAAGGGGGAGGGGGGAAGGGAGCCCTGCAACCTCCCACGGTGGTGGGGCAGGAGCTGGTGCTTCAAAAGATCTCGGCAGCCGGCTCCAAATCCTCGGATTCCATACCCATGAAGTCAACCACCATAGACCATAAATATTCAGGAAAAAACAATAAAAGATAACAATACAATAATAATAAATTATCTGAGTTTTTAAAAAGAGTACAGCCCAACAACCATGGACATAGCATTTACATTGTACTAGGTATTAGGAATAACCCAGATGTGATTTAAATCCACGGGAGAATATGTATGGGCTATATACGCAAAGATGCTCCTTATCACATGGGGGGTTTGAGCACCTTCGGGGGTTGGTTCCATGAGGGAGGGCTGGGGGCTTCTGGGATGGCTCCCTGTGGATACAGAGTGACACTGTGCTCACTTTTACCAATTAAGTGTGGAAGATTGCATTGTTGCAAAGATCGCATTGTTGCGAGATTGCATTGTTGCAAAGATTGCATTATTGCGGAGATTGCATTGTTGTGAAGATTGCATTGTTGTGGAGATTGCATTGTTGTGAAGATTGCATTGTTGGGGAGAGTGCATTGTTGGGGAGATGGCATTGTTGCAGAGATTGCATTGTTGTGGAGATTGCATTGTTGCAGAGATTGCATTGTTGTGAGATTGCATTGTTGCGAGGATCGCATTGTTGCAAAGATTGCATTGTTGTGGAGATTGCATTGTTGGGGAGATTGCATTGTTGTGAGATTGCATTGTTGGGGAGATTGCATTGTTGCGAGGATCACATTGTTGCAAAGATTGCATTGTTGTGGAGATTGCATTGTTGGGGAGATTGCATTGTTGCGAGGATCACATTGTTGCAAAGATTGCATTATTGCGGAGATTGCATTGTTGTGGAGATTGCATTGTTGGGGAGAGTGCATTGTTGGGGAGATTGCATTGTTGCAGAGATTGCATTGTTGTGAGATTGCATTGTTGTGGAGATTGCATTGTTGCAGAGATTGCATTGTTGTGGAGATTGCATTGTTGGGGAGATTGCATTGTTGTGAGATTGCATTGTTGTGGAGATTGCATTGTAGTGAAGATCACATTGGTGAAGATTGCATTATTGCAGTTCACAGCCATGCCCAGTGGGTCAGCCCTGCCTCTCTGTGCACTTCCTGCCCCCTTGATGCCAAGTGACTCGCTGTGGTAAATCCCCACTGTGGTGTGAGTGGGGAGGTGGCAGGAGCCTTTCAGGGTTCTGCTCTCTCCCCTCCCCTCTGCCTTGACACTAGCGTCACCCACGTGGGGGCCGCTGCCCGGCTTGGTCCCAGAGTGACGATCCGACGCCACTGGTGAGGAACACGGTGTGGAAGAAGAGCCGAAGGGATGCTGGTCCCTGCAGCAGAGCCCGGCCGGCGCTGACTGATGGGCACAGACACCAGGACCCGGGGAGGTCGAGGAGCATACCAACACCAGGGAGCTGGAGCCACATCTCCCCTGTATGTCCAGCCCCACCTGCTTTTCCAGGCAACTTTCCACCAGCACACAGTGGGACTGCAGGACAAGCCTTTGACCTCCATCCCAAACCCAGACACTCTAGGGGAGGGAGCTGTCTCTCTGCAGCCCTTCATAGGGATGACACAGCCCCTGTCAGATGGGAGAGGCCTGCTCCACCCTTGAGCTCACAGGTCACTGGAAGCACAGACAGGACAGGACGCTTAATATGTGCCCAGGGGGGGACGGGACAGGACAGCCTAATGGACGCTCTCGCTATGGGCCCCAAGGGGGACAGGACGGGACAGCCTAAAGGACACTTACTATGGCCCCCAAGGGGGACAGGACAGGACGACTTAATGGACACTCAATATGTGCCCTGGGGGGGACGGGACAGGACAGCCTAATGGATGCTCTTGCTATGGGCCCCAAGGGGGAACAGGACGGCCTGATGGACACTCACTATGTGCCGCTTATCTAGCCCTCACAGAAACCTGTTCACCCAGGAGGTGTCTACTCTCTCCAAAATTCTAAACTCCAAAAGAGCTTCCATAAGTCACCTGGTGCCAGAATCTGACCTGAATTCTCCCAAGACCATTTATAATCTCTGTTTCCTGCTTTAGTTTGAGTAGTCATGTCATGCTATTAAAATCTCAAATATGATTGGGGGCATTTTCCCTGGACCAGCAAAGTTACTGATTACAACACACGCTGTATTACCTTTCCAAAATCTAAAGACAAAACCGAAATGTGAACACTGCCTGGTCCGGAGCTCTGGGCTAAGAAACCGCAGACCCGCAGCAGGGTCCCCATGTCAGAGGTATGGAGACACTGCAGCTGAGAAATTAACTTCCCCAGCACACAGCATTGCTAACAACAAAGCAAAAGATTAGACTCTGACCCCAGGGCCTGTGCTCTGGACCCAGGCTTGGCCCTTCTCCCTGCCCTGGCTCTAAAGGCACACAGGGGTCCCCTGACTTGTGAGTTCCGGGAGCAAGAGCTCGGTGAGAATTGCACATTTATAAAGGCAGTAAATGGCTTTATTTCCAACACGATGGAAACAGGGCTATTAAGCTGACTTTTCTCATTGGGATCTCAATTCCAGGCTGCTATTATGGCTCATAAATGCCACGTGGGGTCTCGGACCCTGAAGCCTGTGTCCAGGGAAATTGGAGGCACGCTCGCCTCCAGGTGTGGCTGACGTGGCCAGGCTGGGAGTCAGGCTGGCTCCCTCTCTAACACATTAGTTTAATTAAAAGCAGGATGGCTGCTTGGCTCCTGTTGGAGGCAATCGTTAGACAATCAAAATGCTTGGGTACAAGGAAGTAATTGCATTTCACAGAGACCTTTCAGCCATCAAGGCAGAATCAATCAATAATTAAATTGGCAGTGAAAATGAGCTGCTCAGGCCCAAGGCTCCCCGACTGAGAAGACACTAAATGAACCCCACAATGTGCTGGAGGCACAGAGACAAGGACACAGTCCCAGCCACCAAAGCCCCTAGGCCCACCATGCAGCCGCTCAGGATGAAGCCCAGTGTGTCCTCATTAGAAATTAGAGGGGAATTTTGACACAACTGACTCCAAAATATCACAATAGTACACTGTCTTCTCAGTTGAAAGAAAGCTAGAGAAACAGGTAAGGGGAACAGAGTGGTTAGCTACCACTAAACCACCCCACAACGTGGCTGGGTGAGATCACTAAGCATCGATTTCCCAGGCGTCTGCAGGTGGGCTGGCGTGTCTGCTGATCTCAGCTGGGTTTCTTTCTGTGTTTGCGGGGGTGGGGGTCATCTGGGCTGGGCTCCGCTGGGTGGTTCTTCTTTAAGCTGCAGATATGGGGTGGCCAGTCAGCTCTGCTATACCTCCCTCCCATGCTCCTCCAGAGTCCCAGAGACCTGGCCAGGGCAGAGGCCCAAAGGGGCAGCAGAAGCACACATGGCCTCCTCAGACCACCTGCATGTCAGTGGGCAAAGCAGGTCACCGGGCCAAACTGGGGTGGGGCACACCCATGCTGAGGTGTGGCCTCGGTATGGATACCAGGGAGTGAATGAGCCAGGCTGGTCCTTCAAACATACACAGGTAACTTGCATTTTTTGAGCACCTGCTGTAGGCCAGTTCCTTTTTGCATGTTATCTCAAGGAATTAAATAGCCATTCTTCAAAATCTGCACCATCCCCTCCATTTTAGAGATGGGGAAACTGAGATCCCTGGAAGCAATCTGGCCAAGGTCACCTAGTTAATGAGTGGCTGGACGTATGCCAGTTTCTAGCACTTACCATCACGCCACCTGCCTTCACACAAGCCTGGGACTCAGCAGCCCTGCCTCACCTGCAGTGCATGACCTGGGACCAGGCTCTACCATTTCCAGCCTCATTTTCCTCACATGTCACCAAGAAACTGCCTCTATGACCCCTTGAAGCTCTGATGTCCTGGGGTTTAGAGCTGGTTGACCGTGCAGCCCAGCAGGTTTTAATTTTGCTAAATGAATTGGAGGACAGGGTGGTGCAGGCTCCAAACACCTGCTGATTGGCTCATGTGTGTTCTAGTCAGATCTGAGACCACAGATGCTCTGGGTTTGAAAGGCCTTTCAGGGCATCCAGTCTAATGACTTATAAATATTTTTGACCATGGCTATGTTAGGTTGAATAATAGTCTCTGAAGATGTCTGAGCTGGGCTCAACTGGGTGGTTCTTCTTCAAGCTGCAGGTATAGGGGTGGCCAGGCAGCCCTACTACAACTCCCTGCCATCCTCCTCCTAATTCCCCATACCTATGAATGTATCACATTATGTATAATAGCAAAAGAAATTTTGCAGATGTGGTTAAGGTTTCTGACCTTGGGCTGGACAGTTATCTTGGATTACCCCAAGATAACTGATAACTGGGGCGCTGATGCCATTGCAAGTGTCCTTACAAGAGGGAGGCTGACTATGCTACACTGCTGGCTCTGAAGAGGGAGGAAGATGCCATGAAGCAAGAAACATGGGGGTCTCTCAAAGCCAGCAAAGGCGAGGACATGGGTTCTCCCCGAGCCTCCAAAGAGAAACGCAGTCTGCTGACCCGAGATCCAGGGAGCCAGTGGATATGAAGTCTGGGAGGGCCAACTTCTCTCTAAGGATAGGTGTGTCCTCACAACGTGGAAGTGGTGAGAAAGTTCTCCAGGGCCTCCTTTATAAGGACACTAATCTCATTCACGAGGGGTCCACTCTCATGACCTAATCATCACCCAAAGGCCCTTCCTCCTAATCTCAACATATGAACCCTGGGGGTGGGGGACACAACACATTTCTACTGTAGCACATGGACATATGTACACACACATACGCACAATGATAATAAAAGTTCCACAAAAAAAAAACATACATTATTACAAGAGATATACTCTTATAATTTCCATTGTTTTATTAAAAAGTAAACAGTTAACCTGACTGCGACCCACTGGACTAATTTCATGATCCCCCAAAACTGTTGTATGCTGGAGACACCTGGCTGCCATCTAACCTCCTGGGTTGGAGTCTGGTCACTCTGAGAAACTCCCAAAGCACTTCTTTTTACCCACCACCCCATGACGGTGTCCCTACAGCCCCCTCTGGTCCTGTCTGTGATTGTAAACCTTTTCTCAAGGGAACACCTTCCATTCCTCTCTAAAGATGTTGCTCTTTATGCTGAAAACACTCTTGGTAGGCGCTGATGCCAGATAGAAGTATCCACGTGGAGCAAATTGTGTGGCCAGAATTCCTTTGTGTTTGTTGGCAAGCCATTCCCGGGGCAGAAGCTGACTTCTCAGTGCTCTAAGAATGGGTGGAACCACTCTGTTCAAGACAAGGGGAAGAATTTCCAAGTTGCACCAGATGGGCAGGAGGAAGGGAGGCTGCCATAGCAAGATGGCCGCCGGCACCTGCAACACCTCCCATAAACCCCAATCTACAAGTCCTTCACAAACACATGGGCGGAAGGATGTTTCTGGAAACTGGGGAAGGAGCTGGGCTATGTGCCCAAACTAGCTCAAGTAGAATTTAAGTATAAAGTATAGATGCTGAAAGCTTGGAGCCTGCAGGGCATGGGAACTGGCAGAAAGAACTAGGCAGGATCTAGACTCACTGAGAGCTGCAGAATGAGTTCAGATGAAGTGCAGCTCACACTCTGTAGGTCAGGAAGCCCTGCTGGTACCAGAGGAACCTGACACCTCCTGTGCCCTCGAGGAACTCACAGCGAGGTGAGAGGCAGGCACCCCAGCAAGGCCAGTGGGGGAACGAGAGAGAGGTGGGAACAGGTGACCTTCCTGGAGTCAAGGAGGGCCCAACAGGAGGGAGGATGTTTGAGCTGTACCTTGAAATCTTCTGCTGTCTGGAGATAGAGGCGTTGAGCCTCAGAGAGGTAGCACCAACAAAGATGCATAGACTTGGCCTCAAGCCCTGGAAACCAGAACTGCAGATAAGGGGCCAGGGAAGCTGCACTGTCGTAAAGAGCCCATGTGGCTCTGATGTCCAGCCAGGTCAGGGGATACCAGGTGGAAGATGGACAGCCACAGCCGCCAAGCCGCACTGCTGTGTGAGCAGAGGCAGAGACACACCCTCTGCCCAGCAGCTCCCCTCAGGGCTCAGTCCCCATCCCTGGGGGCCTTCTCGGTGAGGCTGTTGCCGAGACTCCAAGGTCATGCACACCCCACAGTTTCCTCCCTGCCTCCCCCCCCATGGGGGCCCCTCCCCAGCCCAGAGCATGGCCCCATTTACAGCCCCAATGGAAATGCGCCTCTGAGATGATGAGAATTTTTCAGTAAGATGTGAGCTGCACAGAGAGGGGGCATGGTGAAGCATCTGTGCCCCGGGTCTCCAGAGTTCGCCTTTGTCTTCACCCTCTCTGGAGGGAGTAAGTGATGGTTGGAGGAGTGTGAAAGCCCCTGCTTCCACATAACTCCTTTGGCCCCTGCAGGTGGGCACAAGGAGGGGAGGCTGAGCAACTCCTGAACCTTCCCTGTACTCCTCACAAAGCTCAGGTGAACTTTCCAGGTAGCTGAGACAAAGGCTGGCTAGGGCAGAGCGCCTCTGACTTGGCACTGCCATCCCCCGTGCCCCCCAGCTGCAGTGGTGCAGTTCCCTCCCTGGCCACACTGGCAGCAGTGAGCAGGTCTTACCTCCGAGTTCCAAGTTCAAGGGAGTTGCTGTAAATCTCACCGCGTGCGTTGTGTAGTCCCTTCCTGCGTCTCTGCCACTGGTCCACATCAGAAGACAACAGTGACGGACGCACGCACGAGGTTTCTATCCGTAAGGAACCCCAGCAGGGTTGGCCCGTGCTGGGAAGCCAAAGGGACAGTCTGGAAGGGGTGGAAAGCAGAGAAGAGCCGGACACAGACCCGGAGAGCCGAATGAGGGGCCCGAGGCTGAGGTCACTGTCTCAGTTCATATGCTGTCTGTGAGCCAGTTGCACCTGAAAGGCTGGTACCGAGTGCACAGAGCCCACAGTCTGCCTCGGCCAAACTGCAAAGCCGTGTCGGGCTGTAAGAATGACTCCCTGCATATCTGCGGGGGTCCCTCAGTGAGCTCAGTCCCCTGGGGGAGGGACACAGAAAAGTCACCAACTGTGACACATGAGCTGACTCTGCCCAGAGGGAGAGCACAGGGGTGGCCTGGGGAGGCTTCCTGGAAGAGAGAGGCCCCGAATGGAGGCTGCAGTGTGAGGCGGGAAGCTCACGGGAAAGGATGCCATGGGCAAAGGCTTAGAGGAACGGCCAGTTATGCGGCATAAGGAGAGGAGTGAAACCTGGGGATGAACAGAAAGGGTCCCTCGATGCCAGGGGCACATTCACAAACAACGGGGACACATGGGGGCAGCAGACGGTGAGAGCAGAGGTGCACTTTAGAAACTCATCAGAATGAACAAGAAACACTGAAAAATGTCAGCTTCGTTAAGAAGAATGGGAATCCAAGTTAGAACAAAACAGTAAGTCCTTTCACACACTAAACCGAAAACAAGGCACGGATCTGACTCCACGCGGGGCAGGACTTGGAACGTCAGGGGCCTGAGATCCTTGGGGAGCCTCCTTGGCAAAGCCCCTTGGAAAACAGTTGGCACCACCTGGTGACATTAAAGCCATACACACATGGTCACACAGCACCTGGACCCTTGGAACCCACCCACAGGTGACCACAGGCTGCTGCTCCCAACAGCCAGCCAAGAAAACAGACCTGGAGGCAGTGTCCACGGATGAGGAACACATGCCACCTGCTGTGGCCACATAGCCGAGTCCACGAAGGAACCACAGCCACCCACACAGCAGGACTCGTCTCTAGGAATAGGATTTTGCCACCAAAGCAGCTTTGGGACTCACCTGCCCACCACCAGTTCTGTTCTCACACAGTCCACACACGTAAAACCAGGCGGTGCAGCACAGACAGATAAGCGCTTGTGGTTAAACGACATAGGAGCCCAATTAAGGACAGTAAGGACAACATTCAGGGATTTCTTTTAAGGAGGGGAATGAACAGGGTGGGGGAGGGGAAACCTGGGGTCGCAGAGGACGCATTTAATACCTGACGGTCGTTGTAATGTCAAGAGTGGGCCATGAAGGGCTATCTTGGTCCTCCAAAGACATTTTATAAATATTATTTTCAAATGACTCAGTATGTAATTTAAAGACAATAATGAAAAAGATATTTAAAAAATTACAATTGGGGGAATAATGTAAAGAAAGGTATGGAATTCCTTAACTTATAATGATAAAATTGCATTAATAATATTTTTTAAAGATTTGATAATAATAATAAATAAAAGACTTAACAAAATACCAAAATACTATGCCACTTATCAATTATCCAGCTTTGGACACATTTAACTTCCTGGGGTCTACATATCCTTGTTCTGTGGCAGCTGAACCTTTAGCGATGTTACTGTAGTTTAAATTACATAAACATATATATTAAATGTTTTATGTGTAGATGTGTATTTATATAATTTAAATTATATGTGTATTTATTGACCAATAAATTGGTTTTATTATGTTGATGGGCCTAAAATAGTTTTATTCGAAAGCTATTTGTTTAAATACACTTCTAATTTAAAAAATAAAATTATAAGATATCTATGTACATTAAAGCAAAATTTAAAAATTCTTTAAACAGACTCAGTACCTGTAGCTCAGTGGGTAGGGCGCCGGCCACATGCACCAGGGCTGGTGTTTCAAACCTGGCCCAGGACAGCTAATCAACAATGACGACAACAACAACAACAAAAATAGCCGGGCATTGTGGCGGGCACCTGTAGTCCCAGCTACTTGGGCGGCTGAGGCAAGAGAATCACTTAAGCCCAAGAGACATAGTGAGACTCTGTCTCAAAAAAAAAATTCTTTAAACATTAAACTTTTAAAACATCAAAAATGAGAAAATAGAATTTTTCTTGGCACACAGTGGACTTGGATCACTTTCCTCCTGTATTCATCCTAATGCGTGTCCACGGGATTTTTCAGAAGAACATTTTTAATATGATCATATTATTTTAATTTTTTAAATAATTGTGTGTAATTGTCTTCAAATTGCATTTTATGGTTTAAAATATTGTAACTGTTAATGTTTCAACTGACGCTTCTCAAGAGGGCTTAACATTTTGAGTTGAGTAAACCCTATGTCTGTAAGATCTGAGGAACCCAGTAAGCACAGTAAATTCTGTTCAATGGAGAACATTTTCAATCCTAAAATTTTTCCCATTACAATGTATAAATATTTCAGCAGAAACATTGTCATAGATACTGCTTTTTTTGCATCTATTCAGGGTACCTTTCTCTGACACATTTTTTTCACAATAAAAACATGTCAAGTACATCTTCTCTATTCATGATTCTTCTGAATGTTTTTACCAAACTTAGAGGCTGTAAAATTCTAGGCCTTCTCCATTTTATTCCATCTCAACCCACAACATAAGTGTATCCAATTAAACATAAAGACTTCATTAAACATTCTTCCCTTATGTCAAGATATGCCACAGTTGAAGAATTTCAGAATGAAATCTTGTGCACTGAGCTTCACCAAGTAACACTTTCCACCCTCTCTTGCTTTCCTAGGGGTGAATTTCAAGGTCTTCCCACTCCTGAGCTTTGTCTCAAATAATTACAACTTGCTATCATGTTAATAACTGACATTTTGGGGCTTCTATTCACTGACTGCTTCAGTTAATTTCCAACTGCTTCTAAAAAACCGTATCCAAATTTTAAAGGATTTTTTCACAAAAAGTTTGGTTCCATTAAAGGACAATGGAGCTCAAATATGTATCCAGTCTCATGGATAATGAGGAAAATAGGAAAAAGTGAGTATTACCCTTCTGGAAAAAAAAATTATAGGTTTTTCATATGTAACATTAACTTCATCGCAAAATTGTTTATTTCAAGTTATTCTGGGTGCACATATAGCAGTTGTACATTTTGACAACTGCGGCTTCTGTTTAAATTGGTAAATTATCACAGCTTGTTTTAATGGGGCACAAGCTGCCCGGAGTGCGATTCTGTGCCTAATTTAGAAGGAACATTGTTTGTACCATGGCATTAGCTTCACCAAAACTTGTTTTCATGTCATAGCTACAAGAACAAATAATGTGGCCTTCCATGCTGAGTTTTCTACTGAATATATGATCACATCTTTGTCTTACCCCCAACAAAAGGAACCTCTAAATCCTTACTGATTCCATAGATTATGAAAAGGACCAAAATGTCAGTGGAATTAACTGGTTTTCTGTTTGGAGAATCTGGTAGTAATGATATAAAACGGGAATCATTTAGCTGTTTCCAAGGTTCTGTCACAGAGTGAACGTGAACTTCACGTGGGCATAAGAACACTTGACGTGGAAGCTGAGCGGGGCTGATTTGGGGCCTCACTGTGGATCTAAGTGAAAAGTCAAACTTCTCAAGGAGGGATGGTCACTCGCCTTCCGCAGCACCCGTGCCAGGTGGCCATCCTCAGACCCGGTCTTCCCAAAACTTGGGCTACAACTTCCTCCAAGATCTGCTCTCCTGCTGCCACTGTGATGTCCCTGCATGAGCCAGGGGCGGCAGTGGGAAAACGCTGGCAGATATGTTGTGTAGATTCCATGCTCATGGTCAACTCTCTCGAGAAACAGAAATCCAGGCAGCCACAGGGCTCACGCCTGTAGTCCTAGCATCTGTGTAGATCATCTGAACTTAGGAGTTTGAGACCAGCCTGAGCAGGAGTAAGACCCTGCTTCTACGAAACATACAAAAACTAGCCAGGGATGGTGGCTTATGCCTACAGTCCCATCTTCGGAGGAGGCTGGGGCCGGAGGATTGCTCAAGACCAAGTGTTTGAGGTCACTTTGAGGTGTGACCCCACGGCACTCTAGCCTGTGCGAGAGAGTGAGACTCTGTCTCAAAAACAAACAAACACAAACTTAAAAATAAAAAAGAAACAAATTCTGGAGCGCCATGTGCTGTGGGAGCTGCAGACACCCCACGATCTGAAGGGCCCCCAGAGGCTGGGTTTGCAATCTATCTATCTTGCCCGGAACATCACCCATCCACTCAGGAAAGTTACAACTGCAGAGAAGCCAGCGTGACGGCCGAGCCCTCTGCTGAGCTGGAGCTCGATTCCATGGAGTCCGTAAACGAATGGACCGATGAGCCGGCGTAGCCACCAGCCCAGCCAGCCACACGTGCAGCCCGGGAAACAGGCCCAGAGTCACAGGCACTGGGTCCGGGGAGACCTCTGGCAAGAGGAGGACAGGGGTCAGGGCCCGAGCCTGGGTCCTTATCTACCTCTGGTTTGGGTGGCTCAAAAAACCAAGAGAAGGCCATTTAGACCAACAGAGCCTGCATGGCAGCCACCAGAGCACAAGATTTCCCCTCCCGATGCCTGGCCTGCAGTGACAGGGCCCAACTCAGCACCACTCCTGGTGAGCCTGCTCCCGTCCCTGTGCCCCCATCCCTAACCTCCATCCCTGCTCCCCCGCCCCATCCCTGCCCTGGCAAGCCCTGCTGGGGACAACCTTGCACCAAGCCCCATGTGGCACCTCCAGCATGCAAGGGTGTGTGGGGTAGCTCAGAAGGGGCTCTGTCCAGCATGAGGAACGCAGGGCAGCCTCCCAGACCTCCCCCTCCCAAAGCTGGCAACGGGAGCTGGCTGCCTCTGTGAACACAGCTCTTCCTTCCCAAACAATCCCTTTTTTAAAGTGTAACCAACCGTAATTTTCCTTTTCTGCCCCTGCATTTGTTTTCCAAGATGATTACCCCTTCGTGGAGTATTAATGATCTGTTAATATGGGAAGACTGGGGAGAGGATGGGCTGGGAAAGAACACACATTTCTAATCAAATAAATTACATGGATTTTCCATTAAAATGGTCCACTAATAACGGACACTTAGTCACAGTCCTTCCCGGGCAGCTGCTGCCAGCTCCCCTCTTTCACAAGGCCACCAAACCAAGGTCTGGACAGAACACAGGCTACTCGGGAGCCTGGGAGGGCCCGGATCCTGGCACTCTCTGCAGAAACAGATCAGACTTGAGGGCTGGTGCCGAAGGGAGAGGAAATGGCCCTTGCCTTCAGCCCTGCTTTCCCCAAATCTTCTCGCCCAGAGCCAGGTTCACGCCTCCCGCCAGCTCTGTTCCAGTTTCCCTTCAGCTCCACTGGCAACAGCCACAGCTGGAAGTTGGCCAGCTGCCCCCAGCACCCCTTAACTAGGAGTCAGCCCACACCTATTCCACCTGCTGAGCAAATGCTGTGTCTCCTGATGGCCTCGCCTGGGTGGCACACTTGTATAATGACAGCCACTGCAGATAGCCATGACCCCATGTGCCCCAAATGGATCACTGTGTCCAAACAGAAGCAAGACTGATTTGGGTGCCGAGACAAAGGGCTTCCGTGGGGCCTGAGTCATGGCTGGCCTGGGGGACCAGGCAGCATCAGGACCCAAGGACTCCCAGTGTTCAGTTGGTGTCCACCACAGGTCAGCTGCACATGGGAAGGCGTCCTGCTCTGCGCCTCAGTCTTCCCATCTGTAAAGTGGGAACTGTCAGTACTGGACTGTTGCTCCCCCACTGAAAGAGAAACAGTGTTATAATCATGACGACCAAAGTAACAGTATCAGGGCCAGATATTACCGGCTGCTTCAGAGAGGCTACTTCCAATTCAGAACCCCCTGAGGAATCGTTGTTCCGCCGGGCAGGGAAGCGAGGTGCACGAAGCCGCCCTGACTTGCCCACGGTGACGCTGATGAAAAGACAGAGCCGACCTTCCCACACCCCACACCACGTGGACCTCCTGTCCACTGGGAGGTGTCTTCGGTCACCTGGGTTTGGAGGCCTCTGTCACTCCCTTCCATGGCCCCCAGAATCCAAGGAAAGTATCTGCCCTGGGTTGAATGAAATTGCATCTGGGCCAATCACTCGTGTTCGAAGCTGAAGCTGACACACGGCCTCACAGCCTCAAAAGAAGTAAATCTTCCCAGCACTGGGCAGGCAGGGAGACGCACTAGGGTGGGGAGCTGGACCACCCCAGGCGCCCCCGGGCCTTGGGACAAGCCTGGCTGCCCCGTGAGCAGCAGGAAGTCGCTGCAGATTCCCGCATCCAAGGAAGGTTCCACAGTGCCCGGCGCTCTGCCTTCCGACAGCTCCCTCTCTGGACCACGGCTACCGTCCAGCTCTGGACAGGCCTGCTGACCACTGTGGCAGCATCCTCGGGAGCTCCGAGTGCCCAAGCCGTACTCCTAATGCGTCAGGGGCCCCTTGCCTTGGGAAGCCCCACAGCCTAGGGTGAGACCACTGCGGAGGGGACAGGGGCAGAAAGGGGGCCCTCACCACTCAGGCCTCAGTCTCCTCACACAGGAAATTGGATGCTTGGAAATGACGGCCT
>CAUYON010194363.1:0-18077 GCA_963573935.1 Arctocebus calabarensis | reverse complement strand
ATTATTCAGAAATAAAAGCAAATCAGGAGGAATCACACTATCAGACCTCAGACTATACTACAAATCGATAGTGATCAAAACAGCATGGTACTGGCAGAAAAACAGAGAGGTAGTTGTATGGAACAAAATAGAGAACCAAGAGACGAATCCAGCTACTTACCATTATTTGATCTTTGATAAGCCAATTAAAACCATTCAGTGGAGAAAAGACTCCTTATTTAACAAATGGTGCTGTGTGAACTTGCTGGCAACATGTAGAATATGGAAACTAGGCCCATAATTTCACTCTTAACTGAGATAGACTTTCACTGGATTATAGATTTAAACTTAAGACATGAAACTATAAAAATACTAGAAGTAAGCACAGGGAATACACTTGAAGAAATTGGCCTGGGAGAATAATTTACGAGAAGGAACCCATGGGCAATTGAAGTAACACCAAAAATACATTACTGGGATCTGATCAAACTAAACAGCTTCTGCACAGTCAAGAATATAGTAAGTAAAGCAAGCAGATAGCCCTCAGAATGGAATGAGTTTATTTGCAAGTTATGACTCTGACAAAGTTTTAATAACTAGAATCCATAGAGAAATCAAACATATTAGCAAGAAATGAGCAAGTGATCCCATCTCAATGTGGGCAAGGCACTTGAAGAGAAACTTCTCTAAAGAACACAGGCACACAGTCTATAGACACATGGAAAAATACTCTTCATCCTTAATCATCAGAGAAATGCAAATCAAAACCACTTTGAGATATCATCTAACTCCAGTAAGATGAGTACACATCACAAATCCCCAAACCATAGATGGTAGATGGATGTGGAAAAAAAGAAACACATTGGCACTGAAGGGGGAACTGCAAACTAATGTGTTCCTTTTGGAAAGGTGTTTGGAGATCACATAGGGATCTAAAAATAGACCTGCCATTTGATCCTTCAATTTCTCTATCAGTTAAATGTCCAGAGGAATGAAAATCACTATATAATAAAGATTTGAAACAGAATGTTTATTGTAGCACAATTCATAATTGCTAATTCATGGAAGAAGACCAAGAGCCCATTGATGCATTAATGGATTAATAAATTGTGCTATATGTACAACATAGACTATTATGCAGTCTTAAAAAAGATGGAGACTAACACTTTCATGATTACATGCATGGATCTGGAACATATTTTCTGGAGTAGGTAGAACTAAAGGCAAGG
This sequence comes from Arctocebus calabarensis, assembly GCA_963573935.1. Taxonomy (NCBI): domain Eukaryota; kingdom Metazoa; phylum Chordata; class Mammalia; order Primates; family Lorisidae; genus Arctocebus; species Arctocebus calabarensis. Next base: position 16,869 of record CAUYON010194363.1, on the reverse strand, counting down.
GCCACAATGCTTGACTACCTTTTCTATTTCAGTAGAAGATGGGTGGGAGATAGAGGCTGAGGATGTCTTGATGTTGCTCAGCCTTGTCTCCAACACAATATCTCAGGAGATCAGTGCACCTAGGAGTCCCATAGGATCCAAATATTTTAATCAGGGGTGGCAAAAGTCATTGTCATCTAATTAAGAAATGACCTTATTAGGAGCTCTGAGGATTGTACAATCCTCAGGCCCTGGTGACACATATGGAATATTTCATATGTGTGCATATCTGAGGTGACACATATGGAATATTTCATATGTGTGCATATCTGAGGTGACACATATGGAATAGTTCATATGTTGTGCATATCTGAGGTTCCAGATATCACTACAATTACGCATGGATCTCTTTTTGCTTATGAGGTTTCATTAGTGATTGGTGTTGAACTTGTGGCCCAACATAATTCGTCTACTTCACATATGGCCCAGAAGCCAAAAGTTTGGACACACCTGGCCCAGAGGTCAGGAATGTTGGAACGTTCCATATTGGTGAATATTTCTCAATGTAATCATAAATAGCTGCTGGTATGGAGTACACTACTAGACACATTGCCTAATGAGATTTAAAGAGAGTAACTTCAAGAGACACCTACCATCAAAAACAAGCCCATTCTAGAGAAAGAAGTAAAATCCCATGAAAAGTAGAACTGAGAATTGTGTGATTTCAGGTCTGTGAAATCACTGTCTTATCCTTGGGCTCATGTTCTTGTTCTGTAACATCCCAGGGAGGCACTAGGTATAAACCATGATCTTTCACTTACTTACAAATCCATGCCATGAAAAGGAAAGGAAGGGTTGTTGAATCCCTTAGCCAGATATACAGACTTTTGGAAGTAGGAATTGAGTGTGGAGAAAGGAACCCCAATCCTTAGTAACAGTTTGAACCCAATGGGAAACCCGAATAGCCACTACACATACTTAGAATGAATAAGGCTAAACTTAATGATGGTAACCCAGGGCAACACCCATTGTGATGTAATCCACAATGACCATGTAGTGACATCATCCAGTAATGTTTTGTGTTCCAGGTTACGGTCAAAGAAACTAAGTGGACTTTTCTACTCACTTCGAGTGGTGTGCATCAAATGTTTGAATTAGGACATTTCTTACCAATCCATCCACAGACAGAGAAGTAATCTCCCATTTATGTGTTATTGATTCTCTTGAAGTTTGAGATTCCTGGCACTCAGCTGATACAACAGTTGAGATTTTGTACAGCAGTGTGACTCAAGCTGCATCACCTCTGACAAAAATGCATGGAGACATTTAAGTAGGACGCTCTTTTTTTCCCCCTTTGAAACAGAGTTTTCCTTTATCACCCTCAGTAGAGTGCCGTGACATCACAGCTCACAGCAAGTCTCTACTCCTGGGCTTAGAGAATTATTTTCCCTCAACCTACTTAGTAACTGTAACTACTGGCACCCTCCACAACACCTGGCTATATATTTTTGCATTTTGAGCAGGGCTGGGTTCAAACTCACCAACCTCATAATGTGGGGCCAGTGCCCTACCCACTAAGCCACAGGCAATGCCCACGGGATGCCATTTCAAGGACCTTTTTGACACCTACCCCAAAAAATCCATTTGAGAGAAAGTTACAAATTTGGTATGCCTGCATACAGCCTCCATTTGGGCATAGCCTCACAGGTCTTAAGCACGTCAGCTTTGCTTGAACCTTCGAGGTAATTTTGGTCGTTTTGGATGATGAAAATGTTGGTGGGTTTCTTGTTTGTCTGAGCATGGGTTTGTGTATGGGTATTTTTGAGATACAGTTTTCATATGTGGGCCTGTCTAGTCTTTCATGGCCCCAGCCTAGATCATAGCAACATCAAACTCAAGGACTGTGGCAATCCTCCTGTCTAAGACTCCCATGTGGCTAGGAATACAGATGCCTGTCCCAATGCCTAGATGATTTTTCACTTTTTAGTAGGGTCTGAGTCTTACTCTGTCCTTTCTCAGCAACCTCTCACTCAAGAACTGCACTCATGTCAGCCTGTCAGAAGGCTAATATTATAAGTGTGAGCCACAAATTTTAATCATTTTATCTTTCTTTGTTTTCCTCCCTCCCTTTTGCCATTCCTCACTTTATCCTTCCTATCTCCAATTATCTCTCTCTCATTCGCTTTCACTCTCCACTCTTTTCCTTCATTCACTTCTTTATTTAATTAGTCTCCTCTACACCTTAAGGGAAACTTATCTAGTAACAAGAAAACTATACAAATGGTCCCTGAATGTGTAGTCTTTAACTGTATACTTGAAATGGTTGAATGTAGAGTGTGTGAAATGTATTTGAATAGAGTTGTTATTTTTTATTCCATGGATTGTTATGTATGAGGAGAATAGAGAAATAACTTCACCAAAACAAAAAACAAGGTTGAGGATCACAGCTGACACCTAGAACGCCAGAAAATTCAGATTACAAGGCATAAAGATCACTGGAAGCTTAAGGGGTTTCAGACCAGATTGAGAAAGTACACCCACACTAGGTTGTCAAAGAAATAAGTGCCAAATTTCTTCATCAGTGGTGGCATGGGGCTGTACTCTCGGCTGCTGAGAAGCATAAACTCAACAGGATCACTTGAGGTTAGCAGCTTGCAATTCCTTGAGCTATGATGGTATGAATGTATTTTTCTGGGGCAAAGAGGAAGTGCAGGATCCAAACTGCAAGTTATATACTGTATAGGTGCAAGAAAAGTCCAGTTGCATACAAAATATTTATACAAGTATCCCAAATGTGATTTATTACCAGGATTGCCAGTCTAACTATATGGGGGATAATCAAATAATAGAACACATTGCACTATTAGTACCAGTAAGGAAAACCACATGGTCATCAAAAGAGACACAGAAAAGGATTTTGACAGAGGCGACATTTCTTGTTGATAAAATCTTTTAAAAAATATTAGATGAGGGAAGGCACTTGTTGCTCTGTGACTAGGGCTCCAGGCCCTTTTACCAGGGGAGGCAGTTTCAAACACAGCCTACCCAAACTGTAACAACAATGAAAAAAGTCTTAGATGTAAAAAAGTTCTTCAGGACTACTAATGGGATTTACAGATGAGTGGATACATATAACATACTATATTCACAAGATGGAATATTTTTTAACCATCAAAAAGAATGAAGTGCACATTTCTGTTGCAATAGGAATGAACCATAATATCATTCTGATAGGAGAACAAAGCCACTTACAACATACCACACAGACCAGGAGTGAATTCAGAAGAAAACATAAAGTCAAGGCCTATTGTCTCCTAGGAGTAGGGGTAGGCTGGGGAGATTGGTGGGGCAGTGGAAGTGACTGCTAGTATGTATTGGCATTCTTTGTGTGGGGGGAGAAGACAAAGTTCTAAAATTAGATTGTGATGATAGCTGTACAATTGTGTGAGTATACTAAGAAACCCAGAACTGTATACATTCAAAGGGTAAACTACTTATTTCAATGAAGCTACTTGAAGATATTTTCCAAACGTGAGGTGCTCAAAAGGTTCACAGCATAAGAAATACTGAGGTCGTGAGAGTACTTGAGAGACATTCCACCTTATCTCCCTGCTTAGACACAGGTTACTATGAATTAATATGGAAGGCACATTTTTCCATCCTACTTAAGTTGTCACTTATTTTATCCTTGAGACAGAGTATAACAACTTCCCCCTGGGTATAGTGTCCTGAAGTCATCATAGCTAACTGTAATCTCAATCTCCTCAGTAACCAGATTCTATTGCCTCAGCCTCCTCAGCATCTGGGTATCCAGGTGCTCCCCCACAGTGCCCAGTTTCTTTGGACCACAGGCTTCTGCCTCCCAAAGTGTTACCATTACAGGTGTGAACCACCACTCCAAACCTTAAATTCCGGTTATTTTTCAAAGTATGGTTGTTGGTCAGTGGTGGTGCTTCATGCCTGTCATCTTTTCACGTTGGGAGGTCCTGTCAATTCTAGGTCCTGGGATTGTCTGAGTTTCTAAATTGTAGACCATCCTGAGCACTAGTGAGATTCCCATCTCTGAAGAATAAAAAGTGGCCGGATATTATGGAGGTGCCCAGAGTCACATCTGGGGGAATAGGTTTGCTTGATGACAACACATGAAGTTTGCTGTGAGATATGATACCAGGGCAATCTACCAAGGAAAACAAAATGAGAATATGTCTCAATACATAAATGGAGAAAACCATTGGTAGGGAACTTAAACGTTTTTGTTTTTCTTTTATAACCAAAATTCACATTTTATTTAGATTGAAATAAACTATATAAAATTGATTTTCTTGACTAAAAATAACAGCAATATTTTCCATATTATTTCCAGATAAACCCACAAAATACAAGGTAGCATTAAAAGTGCCATCTTTCACTTTTTTGTGATCTCTGCTACTGACATTGTTAAATTGTTTTAGTTTAGTCAATTTAGACATAAGATTTACTATCAAAGTACACCCACATCAGGTATTGAGTTGTCAATTCCTTGAAGAAATAATTTTTGAAGAGGTATGATAGGAAGGAATACATTTTGTAAAATGTTACAATAAAGACATTTGAAGCTAGTAAAAGTTTTAAATATGTTGTTAAAAATCTGTGGACAGTTAAAAGAAATTACCAGAGAGATGCTTGTGAGCTCACCAAATGAATATTTCTATGTAGATTTTGCCTTTATCAACTGAACTTAAAGGAACAAGTGACAGTTACAGTTTGAATGGAAGAGCCTGCCATTGTTACCCCGCATCAGGTTGTTGCTGTTTACATTTCTTTGTCGAGCCTATTCTCCATAAGCTGTTTAGAGGGCATATATTGAACATTTCAGTTTCATGATTGACAGAATCAGAGTCCATGGATATTGACAACTGACTTAACTGTTTTCTTCTCTTTTTCCATGACTTTATATACTGCCTTGCCTTGATTTATAAACACAATGTGGAAAAGCTACAAAAGTAAGTGTTTTGTTTTTATTTTGGAACACAGATTTAGAATTGAAATTTTTCCCCTAGAATACAAGTCAACTAGAGAAATTATTATCTCTTAGTGAAATTATTTTCCTGCATCCTCTATTAATCAACCCTTTGGATTTTAAGTAACTCTGACCCTTTGAAATCTTACATTCTTGTAGTCACTGGAAACTGCACACACAATGAATTTCAGACTCAAATCAGGCTTTTCCTATGCACACTAAATATCCAGAGGATACCCTGCACCACTTCTGTTGAACTCCTTCGATCTCTGTCAATATTCCCTTGCCCCAGTCAGTCCAAACCAAGGGACTGACGTCTGGAGAACACCTACCCATCATATCAACTGGCAATATCCTAACTAACCAATCCCAAACCCCCTTGTCTTGATTCATTATTCCCTCCCCATGGGCCACAATAAATCTCCTCCTTTATGTAGTTCCATATTTCATCTACCTCCTGACCTCTCCTGGTGTTGTGCCCAGCTCAAGATATCCCCCACATAAATCACTGAGAGACTAAATCCAACACAAGAGCAAGAGGTTTATTTATAAATCAGCCTGGGCTGGGGGTTTCTCACACTTGGTGCAGCAGGAAAATGGAGAAGCCTGTGGCCTGGAAAAGGAGGTGGGTTTTAAGGGTACAGAAAGGAAAAAGGGAGGGGGTGTGGGGTAAGCTGATAGAGGTCTAGGGGACTGAGTAATACTTGTCCTTGGCTAGTCTGGGAAGGAACTGCTTCAGTTCACTCGGGGCAGACACAAGGACGATCGGCGGGGAGGGAGTGAGTTACTTAACGCTTTCGGTATGCATGCTGCTGCATAATGAAGGCTGAGGAACAAGATGGAGTTAGTTTTAATAAAATGGAGTCAGCTTGGTCTTTACATTACATTACATTCCCCCTTTCTCTGGTGCATAAAAGATCCAATCATGGGTCTTCTAGCTCTATGTCATTGCTAGTGATTTCAGTGTTGAGGGGGATATACTGTGCCTGTAAAATCATTAATTGAACAGTATTTATTCTAGCTTGGATGAAAGGCAGTAACTTATTAATTATGCAGGGGCCAGAAATTAACAGCAGTAACAGGATTACAAGTGGGCCTGTAATGGTTGAAATTAGAGTTTAGAGCCAGGGGGATTTGCTGTCCATTAATGCATACCAGCCTTGTGACTGCTCCCACTTGAGTTTTCTTTTGCGGAGACCTTCTCTTACTAATTCCATGGACAGTTTGACTACTCTTGAGTGGTCAGTATAAAAACAGCATTCTTCTCTTACGGCTGCACGTAACCCCCATTTGTTGAAGGAATAGTAAGTCTAATCCTCGTCTATTCTGGAGCACTACTTCAGAGAGGGAAGTTAAAGATTCTTGGAGGTGAGAGATAGAGTTTTCTATTCTTTCTATGTCTAAATCTATTGCAGCGCACAGAGCTCCGTAGTTCTTGTCTTGTAAAACTAGGGAAGAGATTCCTGTGCCCGCTCCTGCTATACCTAGTCCCATGAACATGGCAAGTGTTATTGCAGTGACAGGCTTTTTTTTTTTTTTTACTGAATATGTTTACAGCAGGCTTATATACCTGGTATAGGTCTTTTTCTGAATGGTAGAGCAGCTTGGGGATAAGCTGTACTAAGATACAAAAACGTTGGGTTTGATTAAGGACTGCTCCATGCACGCACGGGGTGAGTCCTATAGAGCAGGCCCACCAGGAATTGTTGGTGAGAATTACATATCCAGTTCCATTCCAGGAGAAAGTTTTATTGCAAAGGTGTTGGTACTGGGGGGGGGGGGTTGTCTGACCTAAAAGGGTTCCCTGCCCTCTGATGGATGGTAAAGTGACTCAAGGCCCAGACTGTTGCCAGCGACAGTTGCTTGCCTGGGAGCTGATTTTAGGCTTACTTATCAGGGCAATTCCCTCATAGTACGGGGATTTAGCCTCTACACATAGCCAACAGGATTTAGTGAGGTCTGGCCTAGAAGTATTCAGGATCTGGTATGTAGCAATGACTAACTTCCAAAGTGGATCAAAATTTGTGATAGACACAAGTGTGGGGTGCAGGGCTGGACCTTGGGTAAGCTCCTTGTTGTGAGAGATGGGGGTAGAGGCCTGAGGTCTGATTCACAGTGTGACCTGTAACAGCACTTACAATTTTCCAGGTGATGGTGACTGGAACGTGCGTGTTAGCAGTGGTGAGAGCAGACAATAAGGCAGAGCAAGTCAGTAGGTGGTACATACACTGCTGCATCAAGGATCCTGGCATCTCTGCAGTTTGAGCTTCAGTGGGTTATCAGAGTCCCGTCGGAGTTTCCACTGGGGGATAAAGTCTTCTTTGATGGCGAATGGGTCGGCTAGGTGGCTGTGTGTGTGATGTATCCAGGAGGTGATGCCGTCAAACTTGAGTGTGGTAGGGGTGATGAGGACCACAGTGTATGGGCCTTTCCACCGGGGTACTAGTACCTCCGGCCGATGATGTTTCATGTACACCCAGTCTCCAGGCCGGAAAGCATGAGGTTGAGGAACAGGTCCTGATCTGTAGAGGGCTATGAGCTTCTCCCAATCAGCTCGTTGTTCCTTTTGATAAAAATGCAGTTACTGCATAATCTTCCCATGTATTAAGCCCTGAAGTGAGGGCTTTGAAGTGCAATTTAGGGATTATAGGGGGTTGTCTCCCAAAGAGAATCTCACAGGGAGTTTTTCCTATTAAGTAGGGTGAGTTTCGCACCCTGTACAGGGCAAAGGGGAGGAGAGACACCCAGTCACCACCAGTCTCCATGATTAATTTAGTCAGAGTCTCTTTTAGAGTGTGAGTCATCCGTTCTACCTGTCCTGAACTTTGGGGTCGATAAGCACAATGTAATTTCCAATTAGTTTCCAAGGCTTCTGCTAGACTCTGCACTACCTGAGAAGTAAAGGCTGGGCTATTATCTGATCCTATCTGATTAAGAATTCCAAACCTGGGCATTATATCTTCTATTATCTTCTTTGCAACTACCTGTGCAGTCTCATTTTTGGTAGGAAATGCTTCTACCCATCCTGAGAATGTATCTATGAACACGAAGAGATATTTGTATCCATTTTTACCTGGTTTGATTTCACTAAACTCCACTTTCCAGTACGCACCTGGCTCTGTTCAACGCTTTCTGGACCCTGGATTGTGGGGGATAGATACACTGTTAGTCATAATACATACTTTGTACGAAGCTATGACTTCATCAATTTTGGTATTCTGATTTTGCATCTTGATTTTGGCGTGGCACAGCAAGTCTTTCATTTTACATGACCCCAGGTGGGTGGAGGAGTGGATCTTATGAAGGATTTCCTGCCCCAGTTTTGCTGGCTCAAGCACTTTATTGTCACAGGTGACATACTATCCATTTTACTTCTCGGGGGAATGGGCCTGTGGGATCTGCTTTATCCATTATAAGTCCACTGGAGTATATTACAGAGATGGTGGGAATGTTGGGGGTCCAGAGTCTGGCAAGGTGGTGGTAGGAAGCTCTTGGGTAACTGATGTGACTACTGTCTTGGCGACCTGATTGACCCTCCAGTTGCCTGTGGCCACTGGGGAGTCGCCTCGCTGGTGGCCAGGGCAATGGATGATGGCTAGCTTCTGGGGAAGCCACAAGGCTTTTAAGAAGTCAAGTATTTCTTTTTTATTTTTAATAGTTTTTCATTCTGCAGTAAGGAGTCCTCTCTTCTGGTAGATTGCCCCATGTATGTGGGCGGTGGCGAAGGCATACCGGCTATCAATATAAATGTTAAGTCTGAGGCCTTTTCCCAAGGTCATAGCTTGTGTTAGGGCTATGAGTTCAGCTTTCTGAGTTGACGTCCCAACTGGAAGGTGCTCTGTCCAAACAGTCTCAGTTTCAGACACTACTGTTGCCTCCGCATACCTGCATCTATCTTGTATGAAGCTGCTTCCATTCATTTACCAAGTGGCTTCTGCGTCAGGGAGAAGCGAGTCTGTAAGGTCCTGACGTATGCTGTGGACCTGGGCCAGGATGTCAATACAGTCATGAAGGGGGGGCATTTAGGTCCGGGTCTGGCAGGAGGGTCGCTGGATTGAGAGCGGTCTTTGGCAGCAATCGGATTCGTGGAGGGTTTAGCAGAAGGCCCTGGTAGTGGGCAAGTCTGGCATTGCTATCCCACCAATCCAGTGGCTGTTTGAGGACTCCCTCAATGGCATGAGGGGCCGTGATTACCAGCTCTTGCCCTAAAGACAGTTTATCTGCATCTTTAACCAGTAATGCAGTAGCTGCTGCAATGATGCGTAGGCATGGGGGCCAGCCTGCTACCACAGGGTCTAGTTTCTTTGACAGGTAAGCGACTAGCCAGGTCCAGGGACCAAGTGACTGGGCGAGTACCCCTTTTGCTATGCCTTTGTGTTCATCTACATACAGACGAAAGGGCTTAGTAATATCTGGGAATCCTAGGGCTGGAGCCCAGAGCAAGGCTCGTTTCAGGGCTTGGAAGGCGTTTTCTTGTTCTGTGGTCCACTGGAAAGGCAAGCTATCCCAGGTAGCTTCATAGAGGGGCTTTGCTATCTCTGCAAACCCTGGGATCCACAGGCGACAGAACCCAGCCTACCCAAGGAACTTCTGCACCCCCCATTGTATGGTTGGGGGGAATTTTTAATCCCGTTTCTTTTCTTGCCTGGGACAGCCACTGTTGCCCATCCTTAAGGATGTAACCCAGATAACTCACAGTTTGTTGGCAGATCTGAGCCTTTTTGACAGAGGCCTGGTACCCCAGAGCTCCCAATGTAGTTTGTAAGTCCAAGGTGCCTTGGTGGCACTCTGCTTCTGTTTCAGCTGAGATGAGAATGTCATCTACATACTGTAAAAGAGTCAGGTGATGGTATTGCTGTCGATACTCCCTCAGGTCTTCATGTAAGGCTTCATCGAAGATGGTGGGAGAGTTCTTGAACCCTGTGGCAGTCGAGCCCAGATAAGCTGACCATGGATTCCTTGCTCATTGTCGTCGTTTCATTCAAAAGAGAACATTGCCTGGCTCTGGGGGGCCAATGGGAGGCTGAAGAAGGCATCTTTTAAATCAAGAACAGTGCACCATACCCGATCTGGGGTGAGGGCACTCAATAGTGTATAAGGGTTTGGGACAGTGGGGTGGATGTCCAGTACCCGTTTGTTGACCTCTCTCAAGTCCTGGTCTGGTCTGTAGTCATTAGTTAATGGCTTCTTTACAGGTAGCAAGGGAGTGTTCCATGCTGATTGACAGGGCACTAGTATCCCGCTTTTAAATAGTCTCTGAATGTGAGGCATGATGCCCTGCTGGGCTTCTTGGGACACGGGATACTGCTGCACCCATATGGGTTCATCTATTGGCTTGAGCTCTATGATGACCGGTGGTCGGTGGGTGGCTAGTCCTACTCCCCCAGTCTCTGCCCAGGTGAGTGGGTAAGTTCTCAGCCATATGGCAACATCCGTTGGCTGGTGGCTCTCAGGCTGCAGCTGGTGTAGCCTGTACTCATCTTCAAGGTGAGTACTTGTATGGAACTTCCATACTGGTCTGTAATAAGGAGTCCTTCATCTTTAAAGATGATATGAGCCCCTACCTTGGTCAGGAGATCCTGCCCGAGGAGGAGGTAGGGGCAGTCTGGGATGGCTATGAATGCATGGGATACCAGCCCACAGTTCTTAGGGTAGTCCATGAATATTGTTTAGTGCCTGTGGCCCCTTGGACCCATGATTTCCAGGTGTTCATATGGCCATGGGCCTGGATTAGGACTGAATGCTGGGCTCCGGTATCTACTAGGAAATTTATTGGAGTCCCGCTGACTCTGAGAGTTACCCAGGGCTCGGGGAGCCCTGAGCCCCTTACCCCTTGAACCCTCTCAGTTCCAGGGTTGACACTGAGGGGGGACATGGTGGTCTAGGAGGTGGTCTTTTACGGCACTCACGGGCCTAGTCTCCATGTCCCTTATGATAGGCACATTGGTCCTTCTGGAGGTGGAACTTTTCTCTGCTTAGGGAGTTCTCCTTACCTCCTGCTGCCAGTAGGCGCAGTTGCCCTTCTCTTTCATCTGAGGTTGCAGTCGTAGAGGCTAGGAGGATCCTGCCCAATTCCTGGGTCTGTCTTTTAGCTACCTTCCTTTGTTTTTCTTCAGGGGTCTCACGGTAGTTGTAGACTCTTTCAGCAACTTCTAGGAGGTCCTGCAAAGACTTTTTGCTCAGTCTATCTATTTTCTGAAGTTTGCGCTTAATATTTGGAGCTGACTGATAAATAAAGAACATGACAACTGCTGCCCTATTCTCTGCAGCTTCAGGATCTAGAGGTGTGTGCATGCAAAATGCCTCCAGGATTCTTTCTAAGAATGTTGCAGGGGGTTCTGTCTTTTACTGCTGTACACTACCTACCTTGGCCAAATTAGTCAGCTTTTTAGCCTCTTTACGGAGACCCGTTATTAGAGTCTGGCGGTAGACTTGAAGCCTCACCTGACCGGTTCCTGTATTGAAATTCCACTCGGGGCATGTGAGAGGAAAGGCTGCACCTATAAGAGCCTGATTGGTGGTGTGGTTTCCATCTGGATGTTCGACAGCCTTCCTGGCCTCAGCCAAGATGCGGTTCCACTCCTCAGTGGTGAAAAGGACCTGCAAAAGCTGCTGACAATCATCCTAAGTAGGCTAATGGGTAAAAACAATAGAGTCTAAGAGATTAATCAAGGCAGTGGTTTTTTTCAGAGAACTTAGGGTTCTGCGTTTTCCAATTATAGAGATCACTTGTGGCCAAGGGCCAATAGTGCTGTTCCTGGTTCAGGGGGCCAGCTTCATCAGGAGGGCCCACTGCTCACAGAGGAGTCTGCCGTCAGGTTGCGCAGGGCACTACAGCAGGTGTGAGGTGGGCTCCGGAGGCCACCCCCCTCGGACCTGGGGCTGGGGTGGCCTTGCTGCCTGGCGGACTCTGAGGAACAAGTGCCCCCCAAGGTGAGGGTAGATAGGGAGAGGGGAAGAGCACTTCTGGATCAGTTCCTCCTTGGAAGACCGAGGGAGGGGCAGTGGGCTCAGAAGACTTCTCCTTTTTCTCCTTTAAGGCTAGGAGTTTGGCCACCTCCTTGCCTGAAGGAGGGAGAAGGGGTTTTAATCACGACAGTGAGTCCTCCAGGAGATCTTGCCAAGCAGTTATATATGGGATCTGGTCCGGGTGCCCAGTACCAGATGGATAGACTATATCTTTGGCCTGGAAAATAATGGGAAGGTGAAAAGTGCCATTCAGTGCCATCTGGTGGCTATTTATTCCTGCAAAAAGTCACAAGTTTACTTTTAGACATATTAAAACCCCACTTCCTGGCTTAGTCTTTGAAATCCTGGAAATGAATCAAAGTTAGGGGGAGGGGGGTCGTCTGCATCTGTCCCATGTCGCCCTCCAAATACAATAAAACACAGACAAAACAAATAGCATACAAGATTTCTCCAGAAACCAGAAGCCTGCCCTCATGGGTTCTCAGGCCAGAAACCAGAAGAGACAACGGGTAACTCCGTTTGGTGGTCACAACCCGCCTTGCCTCTTAACCAGATTGAAGGTCTGGTCCTCTGGACCAGAGGCTGGGGATTCCACAGCCCAGTTCACCCCAAGGGGCATTCCTGTCTGGAGTTCCACTTCCTGACTACAGATTCAACGATTCTATCGGGGATTCCACATCCCGACTACAGATTCAACAACTGAGACTAACACAGAGCAGGACAAGACAAATGTCGGCACGCACAAACTCACCTCCAGAGCAAGTACTCAGTGAATTTTGGGGGATATCCCGGATGAACCCCCAAATGTTGTGCCCAGCTCAAGAGATCCCCCACATAAATCACCAAGAGACTAAATCTGATGCAATATCAAGAGGTTTATTTACAAATCAGCCTGGGCTGGGGGTTTCTCACACCTGGCACAGCAGGAAAACAGAGAAGCCCGTGGCCTGGAAAAGGAGGGGGATTTTAAGGGTACAGAAAGGAAAAAGGGAGGGAGTGTGGGGTGAGCTGATAGAGGTCTAGGGGACTGAGTAATACTTGTCCTTGGCTAGTCTGGGAAGGAGCTGCTATCACTGGGGCAGACACAAGGACGAGGGGCGGAGGAGGGAGTGAGTTACTTAATGCTTTTGGTATGCATGCTGCTGCAAAATGAAGGCTGAGGAACAAGATGGAGTTAGTTTTAATAAAATGGCATCAGCTTGGTCTTTACATTGGTACTTCAGCTTTTGGAAACTGTGTCCAACATGATCCCTTTCTTTCTTTCTTTCTTTCTTTCTTTCTTTCTTTCTTTCTTTCTTTCTTTCTTTCTTTCTCTTTCATTTCTTCTTTCTCTCTCTCTCTCCTTCTTTCTCTTACTTTCTTTCTCTTTCTTTCATTCCTTCTCTCTCTCTCTCCTTCTTTCCCTTACTTTCTTTCTCTTTCTTTCATTCTTTCTTTCCATCTTTCTTTCTCTCTCTCTCTTTCTTTCTTTTCTTTTATTATTTTTCATGAGACAGTCTCTCACTATGTTGCACAGACAACAGTCTCATGGCATCATCCTAATACACAGCAACATCCAACTCTTGGGATGACATAATCCTCCTGCCTCAGGCTCTGGAGTAGCTAGAAGAAAAGGCAAAGACAATAATCTATGACAACCTTTTCTATTTTAGTGCAAACCAGGTGTGTGATCAGGACTGAGGGTATGTTGCTATTATTCGTCCTTGTCTCTAATACCTGAGCTTAGGGGAATATCCAACCTAGACCTCTCAGGGCAACAAAATGTTGTAGTCATGCGTGGTCAATGTCACTGAGGTCTACTTAAGGGCTTTGATGGGCTTTGAGGAGTATCCAATACTCAGGCCCCATTGGCCCATAGGAATTTTTTCAGGACTGGTTTGTATATCTGTGGTGGCAGATATCACCACAATTATGCCTAACTCTCTTTTTTGCCTATCAGGTTACATTAGTGATGGTGTATTCAACGTGTGGCCCAAAATAACTCTTCTACTTTCTATGAGGTCAACAAGCCCAATATTTGGACTCACCTGGCAAAGAGGTCAGGAATGTTGGAACTTTCCAGATGGGCTGAGGTTTCCATGATCAGAAGAAATAACTGCAAGTATGAAGTACACTAATGGATACATTGGCTCACCAAATTTCAAGAGAGTACCTTCATTAGGACACCTACCATCTGAAACAAGCCTATTCTAGAGAAAGCAATGAAATCTCCAGAAAAGTAGAATTCATAATTGTGTGACATACCTGTTAGGTATGTGAAATCACTGTCTAAACTTTCAGCTTGGGTTCTTGGTGTGTAACATCCCAGGACAACACTAGGTATAAACCATACTCTTCCACTTACTTGCAAATCCATGAAGTGAAAAGGAAAGTAAGTGTTGTTGAATCCCTTGGCTGGATATACAAACAAATTTTGGAAGCAGGAATTGAATGTGGAGAACAGATCCCCACATTTTTGTAGCAGTTCGAATCCAATAACAACCCTGGGTAGCCACTAGACATGCTTAGTAGGAATATGGTTAAGCATAAACATAGTAACCCAGGGAAACACCCTTGTGATGTCGTCCACAGCACCAATGTAGTGACTTCAATCTGTAATGTCCTGGGATCCAGGCTTCTGGTCAAAGATACTAAGTGACTTTTTTGCTCACTTCAGCTGGTATCCCTAAAGGGTTTGAATCAGGACAATTCTTAGACCTCCATCCACAGATAGAGAAATAATCTCTCACTTTTGCCTTATTCATTCTATTGACATTGGTGATTTCCAGCACTAGGCTGACACAACAGTTGAGATTTTGTACAGAAGTGTGACTCAGGCTGCATTACAGCTGACATAACTTCATGGAGTCATTTAAGTAGGATGCTATTTCTTTTCTTTCTTTTTTTTTTTTTTTTTGCAGTTTTTGGCTGAGGCTAGGTTTGAACCCACCACCTCTGGCATATGGGACCAGCACCCTACTCCTTTGAGCCACAGGCACTGCCCGCTTTTTTTTTTGTTGTTGTTTGTTTTCCATTCTTGGAGACAGGGTTTAGCTTTGTCACCCTCACTAGAGTCCAGTGACATCATAGCTCACAGCAAGCTCCTATGTCTGATCTTAGGGAATTCATTTGCCTCAGCCTACTGTGTAGCTGGGACTACATGAGCCCACCACAACACCCAGTTATTTGTTTTGCATTTTGGCCGGGACTGGTTTTCACTCATTACCCTCAGTATATGGGGCCAGTGCCCTACCCACTTTGCCACAGGCAATGCCCCCAGAACTCTATTTCAAGGACTTGTTTCACACCTAGCCCAAAACATACACTTGAGAGAAGCTTAGAAATGTACTATGTCTGGCTACAGCCTCAATTTGGTCATAGTTTCACAGATCCACTTCTCTTGAACCATCAAGGTAATTCTGGTCTGTTTATATGATGAAAATCTTTGTTGGTTGGTTTGCTGGTTTGTCTGTGCATATGTGTGCATGTATGGGCATTTTTGAGATATACTTTCGATATGGGGCCCCTAGTATGTTTTTGTGGACTCATTCTAGATCATAGCAACCTCAAACTTAGGATTTAGGCAATCCTCCTGTCTGAGTCACCCATGTGGCTAGGATTACAGTTGCATGTTGCAATGTTTACATGATTGTCCACATTTTAGTAGAGACAGAGTCTGACTCTTACTCAGTCCACTCTCAGCACCCCCTCGTTTAAGAACTCCACTCATCTCAGCTTGCTAGAGGTCTGAGATTATAGGCATGAGCCATGGAATTTGTTCATTTTTTCTTTCTTTTTTTTCCTCCATCCCTCCATCAAATTCTCCCCTCCCTCACTTTATTTTTCTTGCCTCCAATTGTCTCTCTCTGCTTTCCTTACTCCCTCCCATCTTTTTCCCCCTTCATTTCCTTCTTTCCTTTATCTGTCTCCTCTAATACCTTAAGGGAAACTTTTCTAGTAACAAACAAACTGTGTAAGTGATCCCTGAATGTGTAGTCTGGAACTCTATACTTGAAATGTCTGAATTGTGGCATGTGTAAATTTTATCATAATACAGTATTTATTTGTAATTTATGGGCTGTTATCTATGAGGAAAATTGAGAAATACCTTCACCAAAACATAAGCATGGATGAGTACCATAGCTCACACCTACAATCCCAGCAAATTCAGAGGCCAAGGAAGGAAGATCACTGGAAGCTAACTTATTTCTCACCAGACTGACCAACACAGTAAGACCCTATTTTTCTAGGAATTAAGTGCAAATCTTTCCTAGCAGTTGTGTCATGGTCCTGTATTCTCAGAGGCTGAGAAGCATAACTTGGGAGGATCACTTGAGCTTAGCAGCTTGCATTTCCTTATATTTTTCTGGGGCAAAGGGGGTATCTCAGTAATATTTTACAGAATATGCCAAATCAGATTTATTGTCAGGATTGTCAGTCCAGCTCAATATGGGAAATCAACTAACAGAACAGACTACATTAACAGAATCAATAAGGAAAACCACACAGTCAAGAAAAGGCACAGAAAAGGCTTTTGATAGAGGCAACATATCTTGTCAATAATAGCCATAGCCATTAAAAATATTAGACAAGGAGGGGCACCTGTTGATCAGTGAGTAGGGTTCTGACCCCATACACCGAGGGTGAAGTGTTCAAATCTGTCCCCATTCCAATCGCAACAACAACAACAGATCTGGGTGGCTCCTGTGGCTCAGCGAGTAGGGCGCCGGCCCCATATACCAAAGGTGGCAGGTTCAAGCCTGGCCTCGGCCGAACTGTAAAACAAAAAAATAGCTGGGCGCTGTGGCGGGCGCCTGTAGTCCCAGCTACTAGGGAGGCTGAGGCAAGAGAATCGCTTAAGCCCAAGAGCTGGAGGTTGCTGTGAGCAGTGTGACGCCACATCACTCTACCCAGGGCAATAAAGTGAGACTCTGTCTCTACAA
>CAUYON010194359.1:0-37465 GCA_963573935.1 Arctocebus calabarensis | reverse complement strand
AAGGGAGTTGTGTCCTTAATTAGCCTCTCATCTTGACTGTTATTGGCATATACAAAGGCTACTGACTTGTGGAAACTGATTTTATATCCTGAGACATTATTGTATTTTTTGATGACTTCCAGGAGTCTTGTGGTTGAGTCTGTGGGGTTCTCTAAGGATAAGATTATATCATCGGCAAAGAGGGAAAGTTTGACCTTCTCTCCTCCCATTTGGATGCACTTTATTTTCTTGTCTTGTCTAATTGTGTTAGGTAGACTTTCAGCACTATGTTGAATAGTAATGGTGAAAGAGGACAAACTCGTCTGGTTCCAGTTCTAAGAGGAAAAGCTTTCAGTTTTACTCCATTCAGTAAAATATTAGCTGTGGGTTTGTCTTAGATATCTTTGATCAGTTTAAGTAATGTGCCACGTATGCCTATACTCTTAAGTGTTTTAATTAGAAAAGGATGCTGGATTTTATCAAATACTTTTTCTGCATCTATTGAAAGGATCATATGGTCTTTGTTTTGATTCTATTAATGTAGTGGATAATGTTTATGGACTTGTGTATGTTAAACCAGCCTTGCATTCCTGGGATGAAACCTACTTGATTATGATGTATGACATTTTTAATGATAAACTGTAACCTATTGGCTAGGATTTTGTTGAGAACTCTTACATCTATATTCATGAGGGAAATTGGTCTTAAATTCTCCTTTTTAGTTGAGTCTTTTCCTGGTTTTAGTATCATGGTGATTTTTACTTTGTAGAATGTGTTGGGGAAGATTTATTCCTCCTCAATTTTTTAGAAAAATTTCTACAGCACCAGAATAAGCTTTTCCTTGAAGGTTTGATAGAATTCTGGTGTGAAACCATTCAGATAAGGACTTTTTTTGTTAGAAGATGTTTTATAGATTCTTTAATCTCAATACTTGAAACTGGTATGTTCAGGAGCTCTATTTCTTCTTGGCTAAGTCTATGGAGAGGGTGAGATTTCAAATATTGATCCATTTCTTTCAGATTGTCAAATTACTGGGCACAGAGTTTCTGGTAGTATTCACAGTTGATCTCTTATATCTCTGTGGCATCAGTTGTAATTTCTCCTTTATCATTTCTGATTTAGGTCACGAGATATTTTACTTTTCTATTTCTAGTTAATCTGGCCAAAGGCTTATCCATTTTCTTTATTTTTTCAAAAAAACAAGTCCTTGTTTCATTAATTTTCTTATTGATTCTTTTGTTTTCAATTTCATTGATCTCTGATTTAATTTTTGATATTTCTTTTTTTCTGGTTTGTTTAGGCTTAGATTGCTGTTCTTTTTCCAATTGCA
Organism: Arctocebus calabarensis; assembly: GCA_963573935.1. Lineage (NCBI taxonomy): Eukaryota > Metazoa > Chordata > Mammalia > Primates > Lorisidae > Arctocebus > Arctocebus calabarensis. Next base: position 36,156 of record CAUYON010194359.1, on the reverse strand, counting down.
TAAGATGGCTTGTGACTTTGTTGATGCACTCTCTTTCTTTTTTTTTTTAATATAGGCATATAAAGTGATAAATTTTCCTCTCAAAACTGCTTTAGCAGTATCTCACAGGTTTTGGTAGCTTGTGTATTCATTGTTGTTATGCTCAAGCAAGTTAATGATTTATTGTTTTATTTCTTTTTGCACCTAACTGTTATTCAACAGAAAGTTGCTTAATTTCCATGCCTTTGTGTGGGGTTGAATGTTTTTGTTGCAGTTGAATTAAACCTTAGTGCTTGTGGTCTAAGAAGATACAAGGTAATATTTCAATTCTTTTGATTTTGTTCAGGTTTGTTTTGTTTCCTAGGATATGATCAATTTTGGAGAATGTTCCATGGGCCTATGAGAAGAATGCATATTCTTTATCTTTGGGATTTTGTGTTCTATATATGTCAATCAAGCACAGTTGTTCTAGGTCTCATTTAAGTCCCTTACATCTTTGTTTAATTTCTGTTTAGAGGATTTGTCTAGCTCTGTAATAGGAGTGTTAAAGTCCCCTGTTATTATAATATTTTAGGGTATCATATTGCTCAGACTCAGTAAGATTTGTTTCAAGAATCTGAGAGTATTTAAATTGGGTTTATAAATATGTAGAACTGAAATGTCTTCTTATTGTATTTTTCCATTGACCAATATAAAGTGACCATCATTATCCTTTTTGACTTTATTTACTTTAAACCCACATGTATCTGAAAATAAGATTGCAACTCTTTGTTTCTTCTGAATTTCGTTTGCCTGAAAAATTGTTTTTCAAACTTTAACCTGGAGTTTAGTCTTTTGAAGCTAGATGTGCTTCATAGAGACAGCAAGTGTATGGCTTGTGTTTTTTAATCCAGTCAGCGAATTTTTGCCTCTTCAGTGGGGAATTCAAGCCATTAACATGTATTGAGATAATTAATAAATGTGGTAGTGTTCTATTCATCTTATTTTGTGAGAGTCCATTGCTTGGTTTTATCTTTTGCATCAGTGTGGAAGTTAAGTTCTGTTCTTTAATTTCTGAGTTCTTACTTTTCCGCTGATCCACTGTGATGGTCAATGTGTAGAATAGGTTGAAGTATTTTCTGTAGAGCTCATGTTATTGTGGTGAATTTCCTCAATCTTTATATATCAGTAAATGATTTGATTTCTCCACCAATTTTAAAGCTTAGCTTAGCAGGATATAGAATTCTGAGACGGAGATTGGTCTGTTTAAGTAGATTAAAGGTAGATGAAATTGCCCTCTTGCTTGGAAAGTTTCATTAGAGACATCTGCTGATGGATCTGCCCCTGTAGGTCACCTGGTGCTTACTCTTGGCATCTTGAAGAACCTTTTCTTTTGTCTTGACTTTGGATAAGTTCATCACAACAGGTGTTGGGGAAGTCAGGTTAGAGTTGAGGTTTCCTGGGGTCCAATTTCCCTCCGAAAGGAGTGTGTCAGAAACTTTGGTGAAATTTGGGAAATTTTCATTTATAATATGCTCTACTATGGCTTCCATTCCCCTGGGCATTCTTCTTTCCCTTCTGGAATGCCTATAATTTGTATGTTTGAACGCTTCATAAAGTCTCATAATTCTGTCAGTGAACGTTCTGCTTTCTTTTTCTTCTTTTCTGCCTCTTTAACTATCTGAGTTATCTCAAGAACTTTGTCCTCTACCTCCAAAATTCTTTCTGCTGCATGGTCTAATCTATTGTTGATACTTTCTATTGCATGTTTAAGTTCCCTAATTGACTGCTTCACTTCCTTCAGCTCTGCTATATTTTTTCTATAGTCTTCATATCAGTCATCTCTTATTTGATTCTGTTTTTGGATTTCTTTTTGGTTATTTTCCAATTTATCAGCAGTTTCCTTCAATGTTTCCATCATTTCCTTCATTGTTTTCATCATTCGTATTCTAAATTACCTTTCTGTCATTTCTAACTTTTCTTTATATGTGGAATCCTCTGTAGTAGCTAACTCACAGTCCCTTTGGGGAGGGGGGTTGCTATGTTCTGTTTTTTCATGATGCCAGGAATTTTCTGCTGATTCCTTCTCATGAATGATTTCTTTTATCTTTTTTCTTGCCTTAATTTTCCTTTCACTTCCTCTTGATCTTTAAGTTGCCATGCCTCTGGACTAGGGTTTTGATGAGTCCCAGTTTGCCCAAACTGGTCTCTCTCTATGCCCCATGTGGGCTAAGGCTGCAAGGCGTTTCAGTCCCCTCCTGTAGGTTGCTCAGTCACTAGATTACTCTTTCCTACCCGATCTTTGCTCTGCAACCCTTAGGTTGATGGGGCAATTCTCCCACAATGGCTCCTCACAGCCCACAGCTGAACACTGTTAGCTCCGTCCATCTCAGCAGCTCAGTCTTGGGCCCTAGACAATGCTTAAAGTCCTCTGCACTCTTGCCCAAGTTCTCCCAAGGTAGTTCAACTGAGTGCCAAATCAAAAAAAACCCAAAGAAACTCACAGGTAAGACCCCTCAACTTTGCAATCTCACTGCTGTGGTACTTACAATTTCCAGTGGGATTAGACCTAATGAACACAGGCAAACACTTGCCAGTTCTCTACCTTTAGGTTGCTCAGTCACTAGATTTCTTGTTCCCACTAGATCTTTGCTCTGCAACCCTTAGGGTGGAGCTTGAAGGTGCAATTGTCCCACAATGGCTCCACACAGCCCATAGCCAAATACTATTAGCTCCATCCAGCTCAGCAGCTCAGTCTTGGGCCCTAGACAATGCTTAAAGTCCTCTTCACTCTTTCCCAAGTTCTCCCAAGGTAGTTCAACTGAGTGCCAAATCAAAAAAACCCAAAGCAGCTCACAGGTAAGGCCCCTCAAATTTGCAATCTCACTGCTGCTGTACTTACACTTTCCAGTGGGATTAGACCTAATGAACACAGGCAAACACTTTCCAGTTCTCCACTGTTTTCATCCTCCTCATGGGGTTCAGAAGTATCATGCTGACTCCCTGTGTCCCCAAAGGGATGTTTCTGGGCAGATCTCACCAGCCAGAGATGCTTGGGGTCTTCTCTCCCCAGACTCATCATGCCCACTTGCCAGGAACTGGAATTTTTTATTGACACTGGTGTGACATTTTCTATCTTTTGATCAGAAGAATTATCTCTACCTCTCACCTTTAATTATATTCAAGCTATTGGAGTCTCTCGACAACCTATTTCATTATATCTCTACATAGTGAATTCTTGATGCAAATCAGGCTTTTCATATCACCCTAAAATATCCAGATTACACACTCCACCACTTCTGTTGGGGTCCTTCTATATGGACCAATATTTTCTTGTCCCAATCAGAACCCAGGGACCATAAGTCTCTGGACAACCCCTACTCATTAGATCAACTGGCAATGTTCTAATGAACCAATCCCAAACCCATATTTCCTGCCTCATTTTCTACCCCTCCCAGGAGACACAATAAATCTCCTCTTTTATCTAGTCCCCTATACCATCTGCTTACAGAGCTCTCCTCATACTTTGCTCTTGGAAAGTTTGTCTAGCATATTTTCCCTCTTTCCTTCTTTCTTTTATTATTTTTCATGAGACACACCTTTACTCTGTTGCCCAGGTTAGAATATCATGGCATAAACCTAGGACAGAACAAAATCCCACTCTTAGATGGAAGGGAACCTATTTTCTCCTTCTCTAGAGTAGTGGGAACTAAATACAAGGTCCACAAAGCTTGACTACATGTTCTATTTCCGTAGAAATAGAATGTGAGATCGGGGTGGAGGGTGTCTTGCTGTTGTTCAGCCTTGTCTCCAACAGGTGAGCTATGGGCTCAGCCCACCTTGGCCTCACAGAGCATCTAAAATTGTAATCTTGCATGGCAAAATCATTGAACACTACTTTAAAATGACCTTATCAGGGGCTTTGAGGTGTGTCTAATCCTCAGGCCCCACTGACACATAGGGATTACAAAAAGATGTTTTTGCTTATCAGTGGTGGCAGATATCACCACAACTACGCATGGATCTCTTTCTTACTAAACAGGTACATTAGTGATTGTGTATTCAATGTGTGGTACAAAAAATCTCCTCTACTTCCTATATGGACAAGAAGCCAAAAGTTTGACTGGCACGGATTTCAGAAATGTTAGAACTTTCCAGATGGCTTTTCTCATGATCATCATAAATAACTGCAGGTATGGAGTACATTTCTGGACATATTACCTAACCAGATTTCGAGAGAAGACATACAGTGAGATATCAACAGTCCCAAATAAGCCTATTCTAGAGAAAGATATAAAACATTACAAAAAGCATAAGTGAGAATTTTGTGACATACCTTTCAGTTCTGTAAAATCATTGTCCGATCTTTGGGCTCTGGTTCTTGGTCTATAACATCCGTGGGAAGCACTATGTATAAACCACACTCTTCCACTTGCTTAAAAAGCCATGACTTGCAAAGGAAAGGAAGGGTTGTTGCAATCCCTTGGCCACAGATACAAATAAACTTTAGAAAGCAGGAACTGAGAGTGGAGAAAAGAACCATACTGTTTTGGTACAGTTTGAACCCAATAACAAACCCAGACAGTCACTACACATGCTTAGCAAGAATAAGGTTAAGTATAAACATGATAACCCAAAGCAACACCCATTGTGATGTCATCCACAGTGATCATACAGGGATTTCATCCTGTAAAATCCTGAGAAAATCCTTTTTCTTTTCAAAAATACTAAGTGGCCTTTTCTGCTCACTTTAGCCAGTGTCCCTCATGTGTTTGAACTGGAAGTCTTCTTAGCCCTCCATCCACAGAAGGAGAAATGACCTCCCATTTGTTCCTTATTGATTCTATTGATGGTTGAGATTCATGGAACTAGGCTGACACAACAGTTGAGATTTTGTACAGCAGTGTGACTCAAGCTGCATCATTGCTGACAGAACTGAATGGACTTATTTAAGTAGGATTTTTTTTCTTTGAATAAGAATTTAACTTTGTCTCATACGGTAGAGTGCAGTGGCATCACAGCTCACAGCAACCTCCAATTCCCCGGCCGAGGCGATTCATTTGCCTCAACATTCTGAGTAGGTGGAACTACAGGTGCCCACTAAAACACCTAACTATTTTTTTTGTCACAATTTGGCCAAAGCTGGGTTCAAACTCACCACCTTCCTTTTCTGGGCCAGACACCCTAACAACTGAGACACAGCCACTGCCCTTGGGTTGCTATTTCAAGGAATTCTTTGACACCTAACCCAAACATCCATTTGAGTGAAGATCACTAGTTTACTATGCCTGTATATAGCCTACATTTGGTCATAGCATCACAGGTCTTAATCATGTGTACTTTTCTTGAATAATCCAGGTAATTATGGCCTTTTTAGATGATGAAAATGTTGGTTTGTTTGTCAATTTGACTGTGCATGGGTGTGTGTATGGGTATTTTTGAAATGTGGTCCAGGATAGGCTTCCGTGGCCTCAGCCTACATGATAGCAACCTCAAACTCCAGAATTCAGGCAAACCTCCTGCCTGAGACTTCCATTTCCCTGTGAATACTGGTGTCAATCAAAATGTCTAGATAATTTTTCATTTTTCTTAAAAATATGTTATGACACTCTCTTACTTTTCTACACCCTCCACATTCAAGAATTCCACTCATGAGCAGCACCTGTGCCTCAAAAGAGTAGGGCACTGGCCCCATATGCCAGAGGTGGCAGGTTTAAATCTTGCTCCAGCCAAAAACTACAAAAAAAAAAAAAAAAAGAAAAAAGAAAGAAAGAAAGAAAGAAAACTGCACTCATCTCAGCCTGCCAGAGGGCTAGAATTACAGGTGTGAGGCACCAAGTGGGCTCATTTTCCCTATCTTTGTTTCCTTCTCTCCCCCTTTTTTCCACCCTCCATCACTTTATCCTATCTCCTTTCAGTTCTGTCTTTCTCATTGGTTTGCTCTCTCCATTCATTTCTTTCCTTCATGCCTTTCACGCTTCTATCTTTCCCTCTACACCTTAAGGGAAACTTCCCTAGACGTTTCTTCTCTAGAAGAAAGTCGGTTCGGTGCCTGTGGCTCAACAGGCTAAGGTGTCAGCCACGTACACCTGAGTTGGCGGGTTTGAATCTAGCATGGGTCTGCCAAACAACAATGATGGCTGCAACCAAAAATAGCCAGACATGGTGGCAGGTGCCTGTAATCCCAGCTACTTGGGAGGCAGAGGCAGGAGACTCACTTAAGCCCAGGAATTGGAGGTTGCTGTGAGCTGTGGTGCCACAGCACTCTATCCAGGGTGATAGCTTGAGGCTCTGTCTCAAAAAAATAAATAAATAAATAAAAAGAAACAAACAGTATATACAAGTTATCCCTGAATGTGTAGTGTTGAACTCTATACTTGAAATGAGTGAATTGTAGAGTTGTGAATTATACCTGAATAGAGTTGTTATATTTTAATCTAGAGGCTCTTGTCTATGAAGGAGATAGAGAAAACCCTTGACCAAAACAAGCTTGGATGAGAACCACAGCTGGCACTTATTATCACAGAAATTTCAGAGGCCAAATCAGAATGATTCCTAGAAGCTAAGGGGCTTCAGATGAGAATGAGCACCTTTGTAAGACCCCACATGTCCTAAACATCAGTGCAAAACTTCCCAAGTAGTGGTGACATGGGCGTGTACTCTCATGCAGAGAAGAATAACATCAGGAGAATCACTTGAGTTTAGCAGCTTGCGTTTGCTTGAGCTATGATGGTACCAATGTATATTTCTGGGGAAAAGGGGGAAATACACTATGAAAACTATAAGTGATACACTGCATAGGTGCAGAAAAAGTCTGGTAGCATACAATATAATTTATACATATATGCCAAAATGAATTTTTTACGAGGATTGCCAGTGTAGCTCCATATGGGAAAATCAACTCATAGAACACACTACCTTAATAGAAACAATAAGAAAAACAACATGGTTGCCTCAAGAGCACTGAAAGGCTTTTGGCAGAGGCAATATATCTTGTCGATAAAAACTTTTAAAAATCTTAGATGAGAAGGGAACATCTTCAGGACTACTAATGGGAATTAGAGATGATTGGAATCATATAACTTGCTATATTTACACGATGGAATACTTTCCGGCAATCAAAATGAATGAAGTGCATATTTATGTTACAATATGAATGTACCTCAAAATCATTATGATAATGGAATGAGGCTAGTTATAAAAGACCACACAAAGGATGACTGAACTCAGAAGAAAACATCAAGACATGAATTACTCTAGTAAGTTTGATGCCTCCTTCCAGACTACAAAGTGTAGAGTAAAAATGTATTTTTTTTTTTTTTTGGTTTTTAGATTAAATTTTATTATTTTTTTCGTTAAATCATAGCTGTGTACATTAACACTATCATGGGGTACAATATGCTGGTTTTATATACAATTTGAAATATTTTCATCAAACTGGTTAACATTGCCTTCATGGCATTTTCTTACTTATTGTGTTAAGACATTTATATTCTACATTTAGTAAGTTTCATCTATACACTTCTAAGATACACTGTAGGTGCGGACCCTCCCTCTACCCATTCTCCTCCCTCTCCTCACCTCCCATTTCCCCTGTCCCCATATTCTTGTGCTATAATTGGGTGATAGCTTAAGCTATAAATTAGGTTCATAATAGGGCTGAGTACATTGGATACTTTTTCTTTTATTCTTGAGATACTTTGCTAAGTAGAATAAGATCCAGCTCCGTCCATGTAAACATGAAAGAGGCAAAGTCTCCATCTTTCTTTAAGACTGCATAATATTCCATGTTGTACATACACCACAATTTATTAATCGATTCATGGGTCAGTGGGCACTTGAGCTTCTTTTATGGCTTAGCAATTATGAATTGGGCTGCAATAAAACATTCTGGTACAAATATGTTTGTTATAATGTGATTTTTTGTCTTCTGGATATATACCTAGTAGATGAATTACAGGATTGAGTGACAGGTCTACTTTTAGATCTCTAAGTATTCTCCAATCATCTTTCCAAAAGAAATGTATTAGGTTGCATTCCCACCAGCAGTGTAGAAGTGTTCACTTTTCTCCACATCCACACCAACATCTCTGGCTTTGAGATTTTGTGATGAGGGCTAGTCTTACTGGAATTAGATGATATCTCAAAGTAGTTGTGATTTACATTTCTCTGATGATTGAGGATGAGGATGAGGAGCATTTTTTCCTGTTTCTGTGGGCTGTGCACGTGTCTTCTTTCTTGTTTCATGTTTATGTGGGCTGTGCACAGAAGTTTCCCTTCAAGTCTCTTGCCCATCCTGAGATGGGATCACTTGTGCTTTTCTTACTAATACATTTGAGTTCTCTGTTGATTCTGGTTACTAAACCTTTATCAGAAATAAAACCTACAATATCTTCTTCTATTCTGAGGGCTGTCTGTTTGATTTAATTACTGTGTTCATGGCTGTGCAGATGTTTTTTAGTTTGATCAGTTCCCAGTGGTGTATTTTTGATGCTGCTTCAATTACCCCAATGTCCTCCTCATAAAGTATTTGTCCAGGCCGATTACTTCAAGAATTTTCCATGCATTTTCCTCTAGTATTTTTATAGTTTCATATCTTAAGTTTAAATCTTTAATCCAGTGAGAGTGTATCTTAGTTAATGGTGAAAGATGTGAGTCCAGTTTTAGCTTTCTACAGGTCACCAGGCAGTTCACCCAGCACCATTTGTTAAATAGAGAATCTTTTCCTCACTGAAAGTTTTTAATTGGCATATCAAAGATCAAATAATGATAAGTAAGGAGGCGGAGCAAAATGGCAGTCAGGACAGACACATAGCCCATCTCTCACAGGACATCAGGTGAGAGAGAGGGGGCTCTGGATCATTCCCCATGTGGATTATTGGTGTGGATGGACAGCTGGAGATGCACAGTGAATTGGTGGATTGCTGTATTTGAGGTGTGGTTCAAAACCTTGGACTCTGATATAGACTTTTCCCCTGCCTGGCAGAGACAGACCCTCCCACAGGGAGAACAGTAGTTCGCAATTTGCCAAAACTAATTGATGAAAATTTCAGTGAAGTATGGATTACTGAGTTTGGTGACCAGAAAGGGGCACTGTTTGAAGCTTTAGAGGACTAGGCAGCCCAAGGGAGAATTGAAGGGAGGGGATTCTGCCAGGGAACAGACATTTTGAATTGTCCTATAGGGTAGACACCTTTTCACCAGATCATTGGGAGTAATTGAGTGGACAGTGCAATCCCTGGTGGGGAATCCTGGTGAGGCCTGACTGTTCAGGGTGCTCAGGGAACTGGGGCTTGGAGGAGACACTCTGAGCTGTGGAAATTGGTGAAGATGGTCCCTGTGCACTGCAGTGGTGGAAATGGCTGAAATCCCGAGCGGTGGCAACAGAGGCAGCTGCCAGAGTTGCAACAGCCACCCCCTCTCCCACAGCCAATTGGAGTTGCCAGTTTGTGGGAGACCGTGGCAGCAAAGTGGACTTTGCTGAAGCGTGGACTCCTTCACCAAGTTTGGAGGTCGAATGGGAGTGCCATCAGGAACAGAACACCCGAAGTGGGGCATCTTTTAGAGAGCAAACTGTTGGAGAAACTCCCAAAATGGCTACCAGCTGGATAGAGTGTTTACCATAGTAACACAGTAAACGGAGAATCAGGTATAAGCCTGGGATCCACTCACAGCGCCATCTGGTGTCCGTAAAGTATATTGCATTATAAATGTATTCACACTAAAGTTGACTTCTCCCTCATACATATAGATGTGTATTTCTATATATATATACAAAAATAATATTTTTGAGGTTGTTTTTTTTTCATCCTTTTCCTGGAGGAGTCATTGATAATTAATTTTCCATTTTCCTTTTTTTCTTATGGTGTTTTTATTTCTTCTATTTTCAATATTATTTTTCTTTTTCCCTTTCTTCTTTTTTGTAACTCTTTTATGAACACTACTATCTTTTTCTTCTCTCCCCTTCCTCTTCTTCCCTTCTTATGGCTTCAGAGGGTGCTTACGTCAGATTTTTTAGAGGCTTCTTTGTTTTCCTAAGTATTTTACAAGTATCATTAATTTTATTGTAGATTTGTTGTTGTTTTTGTTGTTTGTTTTTTTTGTTTTTTGTTTTGTTTTTTCTGTATGTCTATGTCTTTCTTACTGTGGGTGCATCTGTGGGCTTGTGTGTCTGGTAGCCTTTTTATTTGTTTATTAGTTCATTTGGTCTTAATGTGATTGGTGTTCTAAATGTTTTCCTTGCCATCTTGATACTTCAGTCTACTCCCTCCATCAGTCTGGAAGTCTAAAAGTCTAACTCATCCAGAATCCAGATTGTCTACATTTCTTAGCTAGGGCTGGGCATTGCATAGACGGTGGCTGTACAGCTGTGCTGTTCCTGTTAATCCAGTAACTGTACAGGAAGATATAGAAGGAAAGGGGACTGTCCTGGCCCAGAGAAAAAGAGTATATCAGCAGCAGACAGAGGCTAGGGTTCCCACACTGTGCGTGGAGTCTCAGAAGCTGCTGTAGTGCACTAACTTTAGAGGAGGCACCTTCCATCCAACTTCAGCATTAGAAGAATGATCCTGCTGGGGTCTAACTCCGGAGAACCATCTCCCCATCCCTGTGGCCTTCCAGAGGGAGCCATACCTCGCCCTATAGGGATTCTAGTACTGCAGAACAGTGGCAAAAATGTGCAGTGGCCGAGAGAGAAATTATTTTGCTGTCTGGATATCCTCAGGTTTGGACCAAGCTCAGGTGGAACTTTCTTCAGTTGCCAAGGAGCACCTGAGGCAGGCAGACCCCAGCCTCCCCTGCTGGATGGTGGTAGACTGTGGTAACCACGAGGAGGATACAACAACCTCATTTTGACTCTGGCAGGCACATAGTCCTGACACATTTGTTTTTTAGACAGAACAGGGATATGGAGACTGGGTTAACAGAGTCTGCCAGAGAGACTACCAGAGACTGGAGTTACCAAAATCTGGTGGTGAAGGACGACCAAGGTGAGGTAAGAGGCACCAACCCCCTTGCTCTAAGCCTCCTACTGGATGGGCATATCTGACTCCTCAGAGCTCTGAAGGTGCTCAAATCACAATCGAGCTGCCAATAGCCCCCAACATCTAGTTGCTAGAGCCCTCTTGAACTTTCCAGCTAGATAGTGGGGGGCTAATTGGGACAATTGGTCTGGAACTCTTGAACTATACAAATTATCCGAGGACCCTCCAAGATGGGTCCCAAGTTTTCCTGTAGTGGGAAGGTTTGATTGTCCTTTTCCAGATACTACTGGTGGGGGAAGGGATGTCCTAGTTGCTTGTATTTCACTGAACCTGAGGTTTTCCTGTAGTGGGAAGGTTTGATTGTCCTTTTCTGGATACTAATGGTGGGGGAAGGGATGTGCTAGTTGCTTGTATTTCACCGAACCTGAGACTGCTCCACCCAGGGTTACTGATTCACTAGGATTGGAGAGAAATCAGCTGGATAGAAGACAGAGCCACCTACCCTCACTACACTAAGTAGGCCTCTACAGTCACAGACTATAGCACTGTACAGGTACTTTGCAAAAATGTAGAGGAAAAGCTGCAGCCACCAGTCCCAGTTCCTAGGTGGAGGTCTGGTCAACCACAACTGTAGAAGTTTCCAGTCCAATTTCACTTCATCTGCTCATCTAGCTAAACACTGAAAAACAATCATGGGGCAAGATCAGCGTAAAAACTCTGGCAACATGAATAAACAGAACAGTGCAACTCCCCCAAAGAATGACAAACCATATATTAAAGATCTTGAAAAAATAATACTTCATTTTATATGGAATCAGAAAAAACCTCGAATAGCCAAGACATTACTCAGAAATAAAAACAAAGCAGGAGGAATCACACTACTAGGCTTGAGACTGTACTATAAATCGAGAGTGATCAAAACAGCATGGTACTGGCACAAAAACACAGAGGTAGATGTTTGGAACAGAATAGAGAACCAAAAGATGAATCCAGCTACTTACCGTGGGGAAAAGACTCTCTATTTAACAAATGGTGCTGGGTGAACTGGCTTGTGACCTGTAAAAGGCTGAAACTGGACCCACACCTCTCACCATTAACTAAGATAAACTCTCACTGGATTAAAGACTTAAACGTAAGACAGTAAACTATAAAAATTCTAGAAGAAAGTGCAGGGAAAACTCTTGAAGGAATCGGCTTGGGTGAATATTTTATGAGAAGGACTCCCCAGGCAATTGAAGCAGTATCAAAGATACACTACTGGGACCTGATCGTACTAAAAAGCTTCTGTACAGCCAAGAACATAGTAAGTTTAACAAGCAGACGGCCCTCAGAATGGGAGAAAATATTTGCAGATTATACCTCCAACAAGGCTATAATAACCAGAATCCACAGAGAACTCAAACATATTAGCAAGAAAAGAACAAGTGATCCCATCTCAGGATGGGCAAAGGACTTGAAGAGAAACTTCTCTAAAGAAGATAGGCACACGGCCTACAGACACATGAAAAAATGCTCATCATCCTTAATCATCAGAGAAATGCAAATCAAAACTACTTTGAGATATCGCTTAACTCCAGTAAGATGAGCCCACATAACAAAATCCCAAAACCAGAGATGTTGGCGTGCATGTGGAGAAAAGGGAACACTTCTACACTGCTGGTGGGAATGCACACTAATATGTTCCTTTTGGAAGGATGTTTGTAGAATACTTAGAGATCTAAAAATTGACCTGTCATTTGATCCTATATTTCCTTTACTAGGTATATGCCCAGAAGTCCAAAAATCACATTATAACAAAGACATCTGTACTAGAATAGGTACAGATGGGGTCACCATCTGTACCAGAATAGGTACCAGATCCTATAGGTTCACATCCTTTGTTAAGGAAACTCCCAAACTTTAGTGCAGCCCAATTCATAATTGCTAAGTCCTGGAAGAAATCTGAGTACCCATCGATTCATGAATGGATTAATAACTTGTGGTACATGTATACTGTGGAATATTACACAGCCTTAAAGATGGAGACTTTACCTCCTTCATGTTTACATGGATGGAGCTGGAACATGTTCTTCTTAGCAAAGTATCTCAAGAATGGAAGAAAAATTATCCAATGTACTCAGCCCTACTATGAAGCTAATTTATAGCTTTCATATGAAGGGTATAACCCAACTATAACACCAAAATATGGGGAAAAGGGCAGGGGAGGGGAGGGGAGGGGTGAGGTGGGGGTGGAGGGAGGGTAATTGGTGGGGCGACACCTGTGCATCTTAGAAGGGTACAGGCGAACCTTACTAAATGCAGAATACAAATGTCTTCATATAATAACTGAGAAAATGCCAGGAAGGCTATGTTAATCAGTTTGATGAAAATAGTTTAGATTGTATATGAAACCAGCACATTGTACCCCTTGATTTCACTATTGTACACAGCTATGAAAGACAATAAATAAAAATAACAGTAAGTAGCTGGGTTTATCTCTTGCTTCTCTATTCTGTTCCGTATATCTACCTCTCTGCTTTAGTGCCAGTATAATGCTGTTTTGATCATTATCGATTTATAGTATAGTCTAAAGTCTGGTAGCATGATCCCACCTGCTTTGTTTTAATTTCTGAGTAATGTCTTACCTGTTTGAGGTTTTTTTCTGATTCCATATAAAATGAAGTATTATTTTCTTAAGATCTTTAAAGTATGACAGTGGAGCTTTAATAGGGATTGTATAAAAATTGTATATTGCTTTGGGTAGTATGAACATTTTAACAATGTTGATTCTTCCCAGCCATGAGCAAGGTATGTTTTTCCATTTGTTAACATCTTCAGTTGTTTATTTTCTTAGAGTTTCCATAGTTCTATTTATAGAGATCTTTCACATTGTTTGTTAGGTAAACTTCCAAATATTTCATCTTCTTTGGCACTCCTGTGAATAGAATAGAGTCCTTGACTGTTTTGTCAACTTGGCTATTGTTGGTGTATATAAAGGCTACAAATTTATGAGTGTTGATTTTGTAACCTGAGACAGCATTGTATTCCTCGATCACTTCTAAGAATGTTTTCATGGAATCCTTTGTGTATTCCTGGTATACAATCATATAATCTGTGAAGAGTGAAAGTTTGATCTCTTCTGACCCTATGCACTTGCTCACCTTTTCTTCCCTAATTGCAATGGCTAAAACTTCATTACAGTGTTAAAGAGTAGTGGAGATAATGGGCTACCTTGTCTGGTTCCTTATCTGTGTGTAAATGATTTCAATTTAACTCCATTCAATATGATAATGACTGTTCACAATAGATAGCCTCCATCAGTTTAAGCAATGTTGCTTCTATACCAATTTTCTAAAGTGTTCTGATTATAAAGAGTTGGTGCTGCATATTATCAAAAGCTTTTTTTGCATCAATTGACAGAATCATATGGTCTTAATTTTTTAATTTGTTTATGTGCTGGATTGTGTTTATAGATTTACATATATTGAACCAGCTTTGAGACCCTGGAATAGACCCTGCTTGGTCATGGTGTATGATTTGTTTGATGTGTTGCTGGATTCTGTTTGTTAGGATCTTGTTGAATATTTTTGCATCAATATTCATTAGTGATATTGGTCTATAATTTTCCTTTCTTGTTGGGTCTTTTCCTCTTTGGGGGCATCAAGGTGATGTTTGCTTCATAGAATGTGTTGGGTAGTATTCCTTTTATTTCTATATTTTTCAAAAGGTTTAGTGATATAGGTACTAGTTCCTCTTTAAAGGTTTGGTAGAATTCTGACGTAAAGTGATCTGCTCCCAGGATTTTCTTTTTAAAGAGATTTTGTATAGTTGATGTTATTTCAGAACTTGATATAAGCCTGTTCAAAATTTCCACTTCATTCTGGCTAAGTGTTACAAGGTGGCATGCTTCCAACTGTTGGTCAATTTCCTTCAGATTTTCATTTTTCTGGTAGTAAATTCTCTTGTAGTATCCATTAAAGATTTTTTGAATTTCTGAGGAGTCTATTGTTATTTCATCTTTACGATTTCTGAATGATGACATTAGAGATTTTATGCTTTTTTTTTTTCCTGGTTAGTTTTATCTATTTTATTGATCATTTCAAAAATCAACTTTTTGATTTACTGCTCTGTTGTATAATTCTTTTATTTTCAATTTCATTTAATTCTGCTCTAATTTTGGTTATTTTCTTTATTCTTCTTGGTTTGGGATTGGAATATACTTCCTTTTCCAGTTGCTTGAGATGCCCCATTAAGTTGTTAACAAATGTCTTCATATAATAGCAGAGAAATTGCCAGGAAGGCTATGTCAATCAGTTTGATGAAAATAGTTAAGATTGTATATGAAACCAGCACATTGTACCCCTTGATTGCACTATTGCACACAGCTATGATTTAATGATAAAGATAATAAAAAATAAAAAAATAAAAATAATTAAAAAATAAATAAATAAATAAATAAATAAATAAAATAAGTTGTTAACTTCATCTCTTTCCTTTCTCTTGAGGAAGGCATGCAGTGCTATAAGTTTCCCTCGTATTACTGCCTTTGGACTATCACAGACATTAGGGTAATTTGTGTCTTCATTATCATTTTGTTCCAAAAATTTGGTAATTTCCTTCTTAATCTTGTGTATGACCCAGCTATCAGTCACCCTGAGGTTATTTAGCTTCCATGTTTTTGTAGGAGTATGCAGATTCCTGTTGTTACTGAGTTCCACTTTTATTCCATGATGGTCCGAGATGATGCAAGGAATAATTTCTATTCTTTTAAATTTTCTGAGGTTAGACTTATGACCTAAGAAGTGATCGATTTTGGAGCATGATCTGTGGGCTGATGGGAAGGATGTGTATTCAGTTTTGTTAGCATGAAATGTTCTGTAGATATCTGTTAAAGCAGAATGTTGAATGGCTATGTTCAATGGCTATGTTAAATATAAGATTTGTTTGCTTAGCTTCTTATTGAAGAATCTATCCAACACTGTCGAAGGAGTGTTCAAATCCCCAACTACTATGGAGCTGGAGGAATCAAGTTGATCATGTCTGTTAGAGATTTTCTTATAAATTTAGGTGCATTCTATTTGGGTGCATAAATATTAATAATTGAAATCTCATTGTATTGAGTATTACCCTTAACAAATATGAAATGACTTTCCTTTTCCTTCCTTACTTTTGTGTATTTAAACCCTATTGTATCTGTGAATAAAATTTCAATGTTATGTTTAGTTCTGAGTTCCTAAAGACAACTAGGGAGCCAATATCTGATCTAAGAGCAAGACGTCTGCTTTATTCAAGTGCGTGCCTGGGCCCCCAGCTTCTCAGTGCAGCGAGATCGAGCTGAAGGCCCTGTTCTAGGGGAGGGGAAGGATTTTTAAGGACTTCTGGGGATGGGCGGGGTTTGCCTCTAGTCCTTGAGTTAGCTCCTGGCAGGCTGGGGATGGACGCCTGATGATAAGCTGAGGGCTGGATGCCTGAGTGAAACTTAACTTTCTGGAATTGAAACTGCAAAGCAGCCTTGAGATGGTGTTTGCCTTTAAAATGGTGTCGCCTTTGTTCTTTTCATTTGTCCCCCCTTGAGCTGGAACTAACTTGAGCTCAATCTTGAGCTCAGGATATATATATAAAGAGCCAGTAAGCAAGCAGTAATACAAAAGCAGAAGTATGCCATTAGCAGAGTGGGCTTAATTATAGGGCATGTTGTTCTTGTCTTTGTGAGGCTGATGTTGGTTCTATTTCTTTTAAGGCTAAGTGCTGGTACTGACTTTTGAGGACTAGTAGTTTAACTGTACTTATGCGTTCTTTGATGAATATGAGCAGTCTATTAATAATACAGGGACTTAGGGTTAATAATAATAAAAGCAGGAGTAGGGGTCTTGCTAAAGTTGAGATTAGAGTTGTCAACTAGGGGGACCAGTTGAACAGGGTCTTATACCAGTTTTGACATAATTTTCGCTTATTTTTTCTGCATTGAAGTCTTTCTGGAACTAAGACCATGGATTCTTTTACTATGCCAGAATGATCTATGTAAAAACAGCATTCTTCTTTTAGTAATACACAGAGGCCGCCTTGCTGGAGGAATAAGAGGTGTAAACTTCAGGGGTACTGAAGTACTACTTCAGACAGGGAAGTAAGTGACTTTTGAAGATGAGAAATACACTGTTCTAGTCTTCCTATATCTGTGTCAATTGCAGATTGGAGAGCTGTATAATTTTTGTCCTGTATGATTAGTGAGGATATTCTAGTACCTGCTTTTGAAACTCTTAGGCTTATTACTACTCCCAGCGTGACAGCTGAGACTGGATCTCATTTGACTCTAGGGTGGGCACTTTCTAATTTTTGGTATAAGCTGTCTCTTGCATAATATATTAATCGAGGTATTAATTGGATTAGGACACAACAATCTTTGGTAAGGTTGAGCACTGCACTGTGGACACATGGGGCTAACCCTGTTGAACATGCCTACTAAGTGTTTGTAGGGGGTATAAGATATTCAGTTTTATTCTATGAGATAGTTTTATTACTTAGATGTCATAGTCAAGAATTGGAGTGGCCTATGCATGACCTTTGCCTTGATATGGCTTAGAGGGTGATGTGGGGACTTTGTTGTTGCTATCTACAGGCGCTGGCTTTATTACTTACTATTGGGAGTCTTTGTAGAGCAATACTTTTATAATAAGGAGGCTGAACTGCTAGGTATATCTAACATGAGTCTGTGAGATCTAGTCTGGAAGAATTCAAAATTAGGTAAGTCTGGGTCCTTAGGTTCTAAATAAGGTTGGAGCTTTCTGTTGGGTTAGATGAAGGGGAGGAGAGCTCAACACTGGGAGCTGAGCTGGTGGGTTGAGCAAAGCTTCGGATGGGTAGTTGTGGTTGAGACTGGGGTTCTGGAGGAGATAACACCATGTTTTTTCTTAACTTTACAGGCCGATGGAGGAGTTTTGTTTTTAGTAGGGTAAAAATTAGTCTTTTGTCATACCTAGACTGATATATGTGGAGGCCTCAAGGTTTACTTATTTCTTACCCTCCGGCTTTTTTGCTTTGTTCTGTAAAGCTTAACTGTAGGGAGTTACAGCGTTGGCTAATGTAGGGGTCTTTTTGACTATCATCATCAAAGTCATACCTATCTTTTTAGTTAGTAGTTACTTTTTTTGGTTTTTTCTATTCAGATAAGGTCAGTTTTAACTGAGATGCTCCAGCTAAAACATCCTGATATTTCAGAGCCTTAACTTGAGCAATAGAAGTCTTGTGGCCCCCCACATTGTCTTACCCAGTCAGTCGGACAATCAGTCTTTTCGCAGACATAGAAGAGGGTGTTATGTAAAACAGCCCATTTGATTGGACTGTTACATCCAGGGGGGCCCACTAGGTTTTGAAAATCATCATTGTCCTAGGTGCCTGAAGCTAGGTCACATAGGTCAAATCTAAGAGAGGGCCACCAAGTCCCCGGCGGGTGTTCACCACAGGTTTCATTTATTGTTCATCCTGTTATGGCACTGGTAATTCTCTAGGTGACCTGCATGGGAGCATGAGGTGAGCTGACTGTGGGCTTGGCTAAAAACAAAAGGGTGAGTAAAAATTTATACAGGTTTAGGATATGCATCTTTTTAGTTTGAGTTTTAAGGGGTTGCTTTTGTCTGCTTGAATCTTTCATTGCTGAGTGTAATCTTCTTTGATGGTGAAGGGATCTGCTAGCCGGGCATGGGTGTAGTGGATCTAGGACACAATGCCATCTACCTTGTGGGCTGTGGGCATGGTGAGGATCACTGTGTATGGTCCTTTCTACCTTGGCTCGAGGGTTTTGTGGCAGTGTATTTTGACATACACCCAGTCTTCGGGTCAGTTCACGTGGGGTTCAGGGGTAGGGCCAGCACTTTAGAGGGCAATAATCTTTTTCTAGTCTTTTTGTTGTCCTTTCTGGTAGCAATGTAAGGATAAAGCATAATTAGCATCACTTTATTTTCAGTAATTACTGCCTTGTTTCATAAGGTAGGGATGATAGGAAGTGGTTTTTTTATACATAATTTCAAAGGGGGCTTTACTAATTACATAGAGGGAGTTCCTTACTCTAAATAAGACAAAGGGGAGGAGGGACACTTAGTCACTGCCAGTCTTAAGGGTTAATTTGGTAAGGGTCTCAATTAGAGTTCGGTTCATTCATTCTACTTGACCAGAACTCTGGGGTCTGTAGGCACGCACAACGAAGTTTCTAATTGACTTCAAGTGCTTCAGATAAACTTTGTACTATCTGAGTGGTGAAGGCAGGCCTATTGTCAGACCTTACGCTGTTTGGAAGTGTAAATCTAGGTAGCATATCTTCTATTAGTTTTTTTGTTACTACTTGAGCAGTTTCATGTTTAGTGGGAAAGGTTTCTACCTATCCAGAAAATGTGTCTATAAATATTAATAAGTACTTGTATCCATATTTACCTGGTTTGATTTCAGTAAAGTCTACTTCTTAATAGGCACCTGGTTTTGTCTTATGTTCCCACAATCCTGGGTTGTGGGACTGTAGGGCACTATTGGTCAGGCGACATACCTTACAAGAGGCAACAATATCATTAATTTTAGCATTTTGGTTTTTAATTTTTATTTTGGCATGTCTGATAAGGTCTTTTATTTTTCGGGTACCTAGGTAGGTAGTTTGGTGCATCCGTTGGAAGACTTCAGTTCTTAGTTTAGCAGGGAGAAGGATTTTTCCATCATAAGTGCACCACCATCCATTGTAGTGTGGTGGGCTGTGAGCTTGAGGAATTTGTTGGAGCCATTTGAGGTCTTCAGGCATATATTCTGGATTCTCCGGCAGGTTTGGTGACCCTGGGTCTGGTACATTAAGTAGGAGCTCAGGTTCTGCTGTTGTGGCAACCTGCTTTGCTATTTGGTCAGTATATCTGTTGCCTCTGGCCACTGGAGAGTCTGCACCTTGGTACCTTAGGCAATGAATTATGGCTAACTCTAAGGGGAGCCAGATTGCCACTACAAGGTTTAATATTTCCTCTTTGTTTTTCAGTTTTTCCTTCTGCGGTAAGGAGTCCTCATTCTTGGTATATAGCCTTATTAATATGTGCTGTTGCAAAGGCATACCGGCTCTCTGTGTAAATGTTAAGTTTTAGTCCTTTTCTCAGGGTTAGAGCTTTAGTAAGGGCTATCAGTTTGGCTTTCTGGACTGAAATGCTGGCTGGTAGTGGCTCTGCCTATATAATGTTAGTGTCAGTTACCACTGCAACTCCCTCATACCTTCTCCATTCTTGATGAAGCTGCTGCCGTCTGTGTACCAAGTTGCATTCGCATTTGGTAGAGGCTGATCCATAAGGTCTCAGCATATAAAATGTACTTGGGCCAAGATTTCAGTACACTCATGGAGTGGTGCCTCCATGTCCGGGTCTGGCAGAAGGGTAGCAGGGTTGAGTGTTGCCTTGGGTTGGAACTGAATCCCGGGAGGATTTAATAGAAGGCTTTGATAATGGGTGAGGTGCGCATTACTTATCTAATGGTCAGGAGGCTGCTTTAAGACTCCCACTAAGGCATGGGGGGTTGTAATTGATAACTTTTGCTGTAAGGTGACTTTGTCCAGATCTTTTGTGAGAAGGGCAGCAGCAGCAATAA
Source organism: Arctocebus calabarensis (assembly GCA_963573935.1). Taxonomy (NCBI): domain Eukaryota; kingdom Metazoa; phylum Chordata; class Mammalia; order Primates; family Lorisidae; genus Arctocebus; species Arctocebus calabarensis. The sequence goes on along the minus strand of CAUYON010194359.1, from coordinate 15,637 downwards.
TATGCAAGCATGGGGGTCACCTGGATGCCAGTGGATCTAGTTTTTTAGACAAATAAGCCACTGGTCTATTCCAAGGCCCCAGGGTTTGAGTTAGCGCCCCTTTAGCTATTCCCTTATGTTCATCTACATATAACTGGAAAACTTTGGTTATATCTGGGAGCCCAAGAGCTGGAGAAGAGAGTAAAGCAATTTTGAGTGTTTTGAAAGCTTTATCTCTTTCATCATTCCAGTGGAAAGGCTGGTTTTCTCTAGTTGCTTCATATAGTGATTTGGCCATTTCTGCAAATCCTGGGACCTAACGTCTGCAAAACCCTACAGACCTGAGGAATTCTCTGACTCCCTAGGGTGAAGTAGGAATAGGGATTTTTAGGACTGTTTCTTTCTTGGCCTGTGACAACCATTGTTGGCCGTCTTTTAATATGTATCTCAGGTAACTTACAGTTTGTTGACAGATTTGAGCTTTCTTTGCTGAGGCTCGATATCTTAAAGTTATTAGGGCAGTTAGGAGATTTGTGTTCCTTTGCAGCATCGAGTTTCACTTTCAGCTGCTATTAGGATGTCATCAACATACTAGAGAAGGGTCAGGTCTGGATGAGTTGTAAGGTCTTCATGGAGTGCCTCATCAAATATGGTGGGGGAGTTTTTGAACCCTTGGGGCAACTGAATCTAAGTTAATTGTCTGTGGTTTTTTTTGTTCTGGGTCACTCTACTCGAAAGCGAACAATGGCCTGGCTCTGATGCCAAGAGGAGGATGAAAAAAGCATCTTTGAGATCAAGCACTGTATACCACGTTTGAGTTGGAGCTAACAAACTCAACAGGGTGTACGGATTGGGGACTGTTGGGTGAATGTCCATGACCTGCTTGTTAACCTCCTGTAAATCTTGCACGGGGTGGTAGTCATTAGTCAGTGGTTTCTTTACCGGTAGCAAGGGAGTATTCCAGGCTGACTGGGAGGGTACTAAGATTCCTGCCTCCCAGAGTTAGCAGATGTATATAAGGATATTATTCTTTGCCTCCTGAGGCATAGGGTATTGCCGCACCCACACGGGTTCGGCCATAGGCTTAAGTTCTATGACTATGGGTGGTCAATGGGCTGTGAACCCTACACTTCTGGTTTCCACCCAGGAAGTGGGGAACTCTGTTAGCCATTCAGACATGTCTAGTGTCAAGGGGCCTAGCTGGGGGGGGGGGGGCTTGTTGGTATCCGTCTTCTAAGTGTAAGGTTAGTACTTGGATGGGGTGACCTTGCCTATCTGTTATTTGTGGACCATCTTTTTTGAAGGTAATCTGGGCCCCTATCTTGGTTAGGAGGTCTCTTCCCACGAGGGGGTATGGGTAATCCAGTATAACCATAAATGCGTGGGATACCTGACCCATATCTAGGTCCACTGTTCTTTGGGTAGTCCAAGAATATTGTTTTATACTGGTGGCTCCTTGTACCCATGACTTGTGGGTATCTAATGTTCTGAGGGTTTTGATTAACACTGAGTGTTGAGCTCCCGTATCTACCAAAAACTCGATGGGGGTCTCTTCTATCTTGAGAGTTATCCGGGGCTCTGGAAGGCGATTTGAGCCCTGACCCCTCTAGTCACTTATTTCACCTAATCCCAGTATCTGGGCAGGTTCTTTCTGGGGGTGGGCAGTTCTTTGTTGGTTGGGGTACTCTTGGGCCAGTGGCCAAATCCTTTTCAGTGGGCACATTGGTCTTTGCAAAGCTGGGACCTAGGGCTCTGTCCCCGGGTAAAGCTCTTTACCTCCTCCCATTGATAGTCTATGAAGGCACTAGCTCTCTCCTCTGGTGTGTTAGCTGTAGACTTGAGGAGGATCTTGGCCAACTTTGGGGTCTGCTTCTTTGTTACCTGTGACTGCTTTTCTTCTGGGGTTTCTCTGATGTTGTACGCTTTCTCTGCCACAGAGAGCAAATCTTGCAATGATTTTTCAACAAGTCTCTATTTTCTGAAGTTTTGTTTAATGTTTGGGGCAGACTGATTGACAAAAGCCATAATTACGGCTAGCTTACTGCCTTCTGCCTCAGGGTCTATGGGAGTGTAGGTGCCTCCATAATCCTCTGCAAGAATGTAGCAAAGGACTCTGATTTCTCCTGTACTATATTTCTTACCTTGGCCAAATTAGTCAGTTTTCTAGCTGCTTTCTGGAGCCCCCCATCAGAATCTGGAGGTACACTTGGAGTCTCTTCTTACCTTCTGCTGTGTTGAAGTTCCAGGTGAGATGAGTCAAAGGGAAAGTAACATCAATGAAAGCTTGGTTAGTGGTAGGGTTCTCATCCTCCCTTAGGACAGCTTTCCTGGCTTCTGCCAAGATGCAGCTGCGCTCTTTAGTGGTAGAGAGGACCTGTAACAACTGCTGGCAGTCGTTTCAAGTGGGATGGTGGGTAAACAAAATAGAATCTAAAAGGTTAATAAGGGCAATTATCAGAAAACAAGGGGGTTTGCATTTTCCAGTTATAGAGGTCACTAGTGGCAAAAGGTCAATAGTGCAGGAGCTGCTCTCTATCTCCATTGGGGGAGCCAAGGCTCACAGTGGAAACATTGTGGTATCAGCTGCAGGTGCTTGCAGTTGCATTCACTGTGTTCTTTGGAGAGTGTGTGGGAAGCTTCCAACCAGTACACTAGGAGCCAGAACAGCTTCGTTATCTTGTGGGATGGTGCAGGCAGTTGGCGGGGGAGAGTGATAGGGCCGTGGGAACAGATTTTATGGATCTGTTCCTCCCTGGAGGACAAGGTACAAAGGGGAAGTAGGTATAAGGACTTCCTTGGGCTGAGGGGGTTTCTCTTTGAGGGCTAGTACAGTCTGGGGAGTGTCTTGAGGGGTTGGCAGTGGCAAGATAGTCTTCAGCCATGCCAGGGGGCTCTCAACCAAATCCTGCCAAGCTATAATATAAGGAATTTGGTCAGGATGCCCAGTGTGAGACCAATAAATGATATCTTTAATCTGGTAAATGACTGGGAGGTGAAAGGTTCCTTCTGGAGGCCACCTTACATTAAGGGTGGGCCACTCATTCCTGCAAAAAAAATCAAGTTTATTTTTCTTAACTTGGAAGCCGTAATAGTGAGCCCATTATTTGAAGTCTTGGAAATGGTCTAAAGTTAGGTTAAGGGGGGTAGTCTGTGTCTGTCCCATGTCACCTGCATCCCAAACTTGTTCAGACACTAACAACAGCACAAAACACAAAACTCTACTAAGACAAACCCAAAACCAATGAGACCAAAAACAAACCTGAAACTGGGATGATGTCAAAGTGCCAACTGGTGGGAGTGACCCACCACGATCATGCAAAACAACTAAAGGAATCGATTCCACATGACCCTTTTCATCGACTGGGGATTCCACATCCCAGTATTTCAGGGGAGGAAGAACATCTTCCAAACCTCTCAGCCAAGAGCCCTCCAGCACGTCCACCTAGGCTTTTTTCCCGGCTTTTCAACTCCCTAGGGCCCACACAAATGCACAGACACAAACACAATCCAGTATCGGAACACTTACCCTCGCAGCCCTCTGGATGGGGTCTTCGGAGGTCTTGGGAATCCTGGATGAGCCCCCAAATGTTATACTTAGTTCTGAGTTCCTAAAGACAACTAAGGAGTCAATACCTGATGCAAGAGCAAGAGGGCTGCTTTATTCTGGCGCACATTTGGGCCCCATCCTCTTGGTGCAGCGATATTGAGCTGAAGGCCCAGTTCTAGGGGAGGGGAGGGATTTTTAAGGACTTCTGGGGGTGGACGGGATTTTCCTCTAGTCCTTCAGTTAGCTCCTGGAAGGCTGGGGGTGGACGCTTGATGATAAGCTGAGGGCAGGACGCCTGAGGGAAACTTAACTTTCTGTAACTTTCTGGAATTGAAACTGTAAAACAGCCTTGAAATGGCATTTGTCTTTAAAATGGCATTGCCTTTATTCTTTTCAGCAACACCTGCTTTTTTCTGCTTTCCATTTGCCTGGAATATAGATGACTATCTCTTCACCCTGAGTCTATATTTATCTTTAAAGTAAAATGAGATTCTTGTATGCAGCAGATATCTGGCTTGAGTTTTTGTATCCAGTCCACCAACCTGTGCCTTTTTAGAGGACAATTTTAGCCATTCACTTTAATTGGGAATATAGATAAGACTGGTAGAATTTGGGGTATAGAGTTTTTTGAAAGTCCATTAAAATTTTTTAACCCTTTTGCTACTATGGAAGTTGGAAATTTGGTCAAAAGCTCCTGACTGAGTTCAATCTCACTGTGGAGGATTGTGCTGGTTATTTTGGAGGATAGCTCTGAGACTACCCTGGAGAGCTGGTTTAGTTACGGCAAATTTATTCAGCATGTGAATGTCATTAAAGTATTTAATTTCTCCATCATAAATGAAAGTCAGTTTAGCTGGATACAGTACCCTGGGTTGAAAGTTATTTTGTTTTAGGAGATTAAAAGCCAATGAACAGCCTCTTCTATCTTGAAAGATTTTAGCAGAGAGATCTGCAGTCATTCTAATATTCTTCCCCTTGTAGTTTATGGTTTATTTATGTCTGGCTGCTTTCACAATTTTCTCCTTCATATCAACTTTAGTGAAGTTAATTATGGTGTGCCTGGGGGGTGTATTATTCATATTGAGTCATGCTGGGATTGTGAAACTGTCTGCTATCTGAATTTCAAAATCTCTTGGCAGTTTCTGGAAAGTTCTCTTTCTTAATTTCATTAAGAAGAGCCTCTGTGCCTTGCAAAGCAACTTCATCACCTTCAGGGATTCATATAAGGTGGATATTAGCTTTCTTTGAATTATCCCAGAGCTCTCTAAGAGAATGATCCATTTTTTTTTCTCTCAATTTCTCTTTCCTTTTGAGAGTTTTGGAGCATTCAATAGCTTTGTCTTCAATGTCAGAAAACCTTTCTTCTGCGCACTGTATTCTATTACTGAGGGATTCTACTGCATTTCTCAGATCTTTGAGGGCTGCAAATTCTTGTCTCAATGTGTCAAAATATTTTTTGATTATGTCCTTGAATTCATTGAATTCTTGAGACAACTTTTGAAATGCTCCTTGAATTTCTAATTCTAACTTTACTTTTATTCTATTAATCTTATTTGCAATTCAAATTCTGAATCCATTTTCTGACATGTCAGTCATCTGTTTATTAAGGGGACCTTCAATTGTGTCCACCAAATTGTTCCTTGGGTAGGTTAATCTACTCGGGTTATTCATGTTACTGGAGCTTTTCCACTGATTCCATCCCATGATTATTTTACACCATTTGTCTAGCTGAGCAGATAGTGAGAAGTTGGTTTGGGGACCCAGGAGTACTGATTAGCCAGCCCTTTGACCAAAATCTGGGACTGCCGTCTGTACCTTTTACCTTGGAGCTTTGCCAAGGACCAATACAGTGCTATGGTCTGGGAAACTGGGAAACTGCTTGATGTTGTGTGGCTAAGTGGCTCTGCCCTGTTTTCAGCTGTTCTCTGTCCTACCCTAGTGAATCAGTTACTCTGGGTTGAAATCTCAGCTGTGGAAAAAAACCAGCAATCTAGTCACCCCATGTCCCACAGACAACAATTGGAAAAGGAAAATAAAACCTTCCCACAACCACACACCAGGGTAACACTTTGGATAGTGCTTGGGTGATTGGCCTAGTTCAAGAGGTCCCAAATTAATTGTGCCAGTCAGCACTGGTCTCAAGTGGGAGAATTCAAAAGGTCTCCAGCAACTAGATAGCAGGGGTCTGCTGTCAGCTCATGTATGACTCACTCTGGTGCTCTGAGAGTTCAGAAGTACCCGCCCAGAAAATAAATTAGTCTGGGAAGTTGATGCCTCCTTCCTCACCTTGCACCTCTGTCACACCCAATAAATGGTAACCCCGCAGGGCTGTGACCCAGTTCCCTCCAATGAGCAGATGCTGCAGGGCCCTGCCTGGTCACAGGGAAATCTTTGCTTCCCCATTCAGGGCTCTACTGTCTGCCACCATCTGGTATGGGGAGGTGAGGACTGACAACCTCGAGTGCTCAATGGAGGCTGGGGCAGTTCACTCAGTTCCAGCCCTGCCCCTGGTCGGTGTGTCTGACAGAACAGAACAACTTCTGAGAATTTGTTTCTCTCCTGGCTATATTCCCCTGCTGATAAGACACTGAATTCACAGAAACTGTGACTAAACCTTGTCTGCTCCACCACCAGTCTCAGCTGCTGTCTGTGTTAGAACAGGCATGGTCAGAACTCATACTCAGCTGTCAGTTCCAGCCTCTGCCTGCCTGTCTTTGTCTCAGCTATGATCCCCTGAGGGCCGGATACTTCTTAGGCTCAGTAAAGCAGTCCTCTGTGTCATCCTTGCCCTGGTTGTCTGCTGTTTCTGCATGTGTGTATTCTAGTCCCCAGGCTCCACTCATGCCAGTACTGCCTCAGGCATACCTTTTGCTCAATGGGGCCTGTGTTTCCATCCCAGATCTGTTCCACCAGAGGCTGCCACAAGAGAAGATGCTCGACTTCCTCTGGTTGCCCAGAGAGACAGGATGTGTCCTTCCAAAATATCCGGAGGGGTGTGAGCCCTATTGTTCCCACCACTGTAGCTGCTCCTCCATGCCTTAGAGCACAACCTCTCCTGTATGGTTCCATCTCAGTTGACCATCTTCTCCTTACTCCTATGCCACAGAATCAGCACAAATCAGCAGTAGCCCATGTGCTGTCCACACCTCTTGAGAAAATCAGAGTAAAGATGTTTTAACATAATAAATAAGAAAATGTGGTGAAGGCTATGTTAACCAGTTTGATGAAAATATTTCAAATGATATATAAAATGAGCAAATTGTACCCCATAAATGCATTAATTTACATTGCTATGATTAAATACAATTACAATTAAAAAGAAAAGAAAAACATGAAGACAAAGCTAATTGTCTTCTAGGAGTAGGGGGCGGGTGGAGGAAGGTGGGGTGGAAGATGAAAGTGACTATTAGTAGGCATTGAAGTTCTTTGTAGGAGAGAGAAGACAATGCTCTATAATTTGATTATGATGATAGCTGTACAATTGTGTCTATACTAAGAAACACAGAATCATATGCTTGCAAAGGGTGAACTACTTATTTAAATGAAGCTACTTCAGAATGTTTTCCAAAACTTGAGGTACTCAAAATTTACAGAGCATAAGAAGTACCCAGGTCATGCATATACCTGAGAGACAGTCAACACTATCTCCCTGCTCACACACAAACTACCATAAATTGACATGGAAGGCACATTGTTCCATCCTACCAAAGTTGTCATTTCATTTTTTTTTTTTTTTTTTTTTTGCAGTTTTTGGCTGGGACTGGTTTTGAACCTGCCACCTCCGGAATATGGGGCTGGCACTCTACTCACTGAGCCACAGGCACCATCCCGGAAGTTGCTATTTTCTTTTTCCTTGAGACAGAGTCTGCATCCTTTGCCTGGGATGAGTGCTGTGATGTTATCATAGCTATCTACAATCTCAAAATTCTGGGATTAGCAGAAATTATTATTTTTTTTTTTTTGAAGTTTTTTTTCACCAGTGACCATCTTGGACCCTGCTACCTGTGGCATATGGAGCCAGGGTCCTATTCCTTTGAGCCACAGCTGTGCCCAAGGTCTCAACATATTTTATTGCCTCAGCCTCCTGAGCATGTGGGAGTCCAGGTGGCCCCCTCAGTGTCCATTTATTGTGGATCACCACTTCTGCCTCCCAGAGGACTATGATTACAAGTGTGAGCCACCACTCCAGAACTTGAAGTAGGGATGTATTTCAAACTATGGTTTGTGATCAGCAGTGGTGTTTCATGCCTGTCATCTTAGCAGTTTGGGAAGCCCCATCATTTGGATTCTCTGAGCTTCTGAATTGGTGACCTTGAGAACTAGTGAGATACTCATCTCTGAAGAATAAAAAATGGCTGGAGGTTATGCAGGTGCCAAGTGTGCCAGTTGAGAGAATAAGTTAATTTTTTGAAAACACGTGAAGACTGCTGAGTTATGATCCCAGGGCATTCTATTGAGGGCAAGAAAATGAGACTCTGTTTCATACATAAATGGAGATAAACTTTGGTTATTTTTTTTACTTCTCATTTTTTTTTTCGTTTTTCCAAATTTGTAGTTTTGGAATTTTACCCATAGATTAGACATCAACTAGAGAAATTATTCCGTCATAGGGAAACTGTATGTCTAAAACCTGTGTTAGACAAGCCTTTGGATTTTATGTAACTGTGACCTTTTGATATTGTAAAGTCTTGTACTCACTGGAAACAGTGCACATGGTGAATTCTTGACTCTAATCAGGCTTCTCATATTCACATTACAAAATACAGAGTACTCCCTCCATCTCTTCTGCTGGGATCCTTTAATCTGGACAAATATTCCCTTGCCCCAATCAGACAGATGCCAAGGACAACACATCTCTGCAAAACACCTACCATGAAATCAACTGGCAATATCCTGATGAACCAATCCCAAGCTTGCAGTTCCTCACTCATCGATCCTCCCTACAGAAGCCTCAATAAATCTCCTGTATTATGTAGTCCCCTATTTCATGTGCCTAATGTCATCTCTCCCCACTTTTGCTCTTACAAACTGTGCCTAGCAAATTTTCTTTCTTTCCTTCTATTCTTTATTATTTTTTCATGAGACAGAATCTCACTCTATTGCACAGGCAAGAGTGTCATGACGTCAGTGTATCACACACTGACACCCATCTCTTTGAAATAAGAAATCTTCTTCCCTCAGCATCTGGAGTAGTTGTAACTACATTAAAGTGCCACAAAGTGTGGCTACCTTTTCTATTTCAGTAGGAACTATGTAGGAGATCACGGCTGAGGGTGTTTTCTTTTGCTCAGCCTTGTCTTCAACACCTGACTTCATGGGATCATCTCACCTTGACCTCCCAGAACATCCAAACAATGTAGTTATGGTTCCAAATAATCACTGAGCTCTACTTAAGAAATGACTTTGTTTGGAGCTTTGAGGATTTTGTAATCCTCAGTCCCCTGTGATTATGTCAGGACTGTTTGGCATATGCTTGTTGGCATAAATCACAACCATTATGCATACATGTCTTTTTTGCTTTCACAGTAGCAGCAGCACAGGTCGCAACTGAGTCACAGTTTCAGTGAAATCAAACAGCACCTGGCCCGCAGGGGAGTATAACTGGGACAGAAACACCAATTCTGCCAGAATATAAGTGGTGATAACATCAATCAGGGGCAGGGCTGGAACTGAGTTAAACTCTTCAACTTCCATTATACACCTAAGGTTGTCAAGCTTCAGCTCCACCTGAAAGCTGGTGACAGGGCTTGGTGGCCTGGCCAAGGAGACAGTGATCTCACTGTGACTCAAGCAGTCACAAACTCCTGCAGCATATACTCATTGGAGTAAATTGGGTCACAGTCCTGCGGCATTACCAGTGACTGGGTGTGACAGAGGTGCAAGTTGGGGAAGGATTCATCTAACTTCCTGGAATAATTCATCTTGTGTGGGCCATCCTGAGTCCACAGAGAACTGGGACAATTTATAATCCTGTCAGCAGATGCCTGCTGTCTTTTTGTTGTTGACATTTTGAATCCTCCAACTTGACTGTGTGTTGACTGGGACAATTTATTTGGAACTCTTTACCTGAGCCAACCAACTGAGGACTACTCAAGGTTCTACCCTTGTTGTGTTGTAGGAAGGTTTGATTTTCTTTTTCCACTTGTTACCCATGGGGGTGGGGTGTCATAGTTGATAGTATTTCTCCATAGCTGAGAATATAACAAAGGTTACTGAGTCCCTAGGATTGAACAGAGACCAGATGAAAACAAGACAGGGACACTTAGCCCCACTTCACCAAGCAGTTAACCAGTGTCTCAGACTTTAGTATTGCACAGACTATTCACAGAAAACTAATATTTGCCTTATGGGAATTCCTGAATCCAACGAGGTTGCTTCAGAAAAAGCAGATGTCCTACTTTAAGAGATAATCCTGGAAAACTTCTCAAACATGGAAAGACATTCAGAAATCCAGATACCAGACACTATCCAAACCGCAGCATTACTCAATGCAAACAAAGCATCTCCCAGACACATTATAATTGACCTTACCAAAGTCAATATACTAAGGAAAAAATTCTTCAATATGCCAGATGTAAGAAAGCATAACCTACAAGGGGAAGAATATTAGAATGAATGAATATCTCAATGCTGAAAATTTTCAAACTAGGAGAGGGTTGCAATTGACCTATAACCTCTTATATCAAAACAACTTTCAACCCAGGATCCTGTATCCAGCTAAATTGACTTTCATTTATGATGGAGAAATTAAATACTTTAATGACATTCACATGATGAAGAAATGTGCCATAACTAAACCAACTCTCCAGGATATTCTCTGACCTATCCTCCATAATGACCAGCACAATCCTCTACCACCAAAATAAACTCATTCAGAAACTTTTGATTAAATTCCAACTTCTACAGTGGCAAAAGGATTAAAAATGTCCACTGGACTTTTGAAAAAATTGAAACCCAAAATACTACCAGGTTTGTCAATATTGCCAATTAATATGAATGGCTTAAATTGTCCTCTGAAGAGGCACTGGTTGCCTGACTTTATACCAAAACTCAGGACAGATATCTGCGGCGAATAAGGATCTCATCTAGCATTAAGGTACAATTAAAGACTCAGGGTGAAAGGATCATCATCTCCAATTCAGGCAAAATGAAATCAGAAAAAAAACAAATGTTGCAATTTTATTCTCAGATACAAGTGGCTTTAAAGCAACAAAAGTCAGGAAAAATAAGAATGAGAACTTCATCTTTGTAAAAGGTAACACTCAACATATGACATTTTGATTATTACATTTATGCTCCCAACCAGATTGTGCCTCAATTTATCAGAAACTCTAACAGACATAAGAAACTTAATTTTCTGCACAGCAATAATAGTTGTGGATTTTAACACTCCTTTTGTAGTGTTGTATAGATCCTCCAATAAGAAACTAAGGAAAGGGCAGAGCCAGTGGCTCAGTGGGTATAGAGCTGGTCCCATATATCGAGGGTGGTGAGTATAAACATGGTCCTGGCCAAATTGCTACAACAACAACAAAAAATAGACAGACCTTATGACAGGTGCCTGTTGTCTCATCTATTTGGGAGGCTGAGGCAAGAGAATTACCAAAGCTCAGGAGTTAGAGGTTTCCGTGAGCTGGTGACGCCAAGGCACTCTACCAAGGGCGATAAAATCAGACTTCGTCTCTCAAAAAAAAAAAAAAAAAAAAAAAGGAAAAAAAAAAAAATTAAATAAGCAAAGGAAAAGATACAGAATGGTCATTTTTTATAATGATAGAGGCTATCCACAGCAAATCCATTGTCAATATCATATAGAATGGAGTTAAATTGAAATCATTTCAATCACATCAGGAATAAGATTGCCCAATGTCTCCACTGCTTTTTAACATTGGAATGGAAGTCTTAGCCATTGCAATCAGGCAAGAAAAATCGATTGAGTGTATATATATATATATATACATATATAGTGTCAGAGGAGATCAAACATGCATTCTTCTCAGATGATATGATTGTATATCTGAAATAACTCAGGGATTCCACTACAAAACTCTTAGAAGTGATCACAAATATAGCAGCATCTCAGACTATAAAATCAATATTTACAAGTCTGTAGCCCTTACATACCCCAACAATACTTAAGCTGAAAAAAAGTCAAGGATTCTATTCTGTACACAGTAGTGCCAAAGAAGATGAAATGTTTTGAATGTTACCTAACAAAGAACATAGGTAAATCTCTATAAAGCGATCTATGAAACTCTAAGAGAAGAAATAGCTGAAGATATTAAGAAATGGAAAAATATACCATGCTCATTGCTGGAAAGAATCAACATTGTTAAAATGTTCATACTACCCAAAGCAATATACAATTTTAATGCAATCCCTGTTAAAGCTCAACTGTCATACATTAAAGACCACAAACAAACAAACAAACAAAAATACTTTGCTTTATACGGAATCAGAAAAAAACTCAAATAGCCAAGACATTACTTGGAAATAAAAAAAAAAAAAAAATCAGGAGGACTCACACTACCATAATTCAGACTATACTATAAATCGATAGTGATCAAAGCCACACCATACTGGCACAAAAATAGAGAGGTAGATCTATGGAACAGAATAGAGAACCAAGAGATGAACCCAGCTACTTACCATCATTTGATCTTTGATAAGACAATTAAAAATATATTCATCGGAGAAAAGACTCTGTTGTGTCCAGACCAATCCGCAGAGACCACTGGAGAGCCAAGTCCGATGTAAAAGCAAAAAAGCCTTTATTCAAACTCGAGTTCGGTCCCTCAGTCCAGCTGAGAGCTCCCAGTGTCAGGAAGGCAATTCTTTGATACTGTTTTTCTTGCATAGTCAGCAGGGCAAGCTAGTGCAATACAGAAACCAATCTCAGCAGTTAAAGCAGGGTTGCAGGGTGGGGAGAAAACATTTGTCATCAATAACAAGATGCATCATGAGTACATTACTGTATGGGTCACAAGAACAGGGTTCATGCCCAGTTTAGGGGTACAAAGTACAGTCAAATGGGTTGGGTAATTCTCCAAGGAACTCGGGACTTTCCATCATGGGGTATTGCACCACAGTTTTCAACATACCCTTCTTTTCCCAGAATATAGCTCCTCCACCCTTATAGGGGCTGGAGCTGCAACACAAAAGGGTGAAAGGTCTGTCATATGCTTTAACTCTATTAACTCTATCATTATTGTTCTCTCAACTCCTTATTTACCAAATGGTGCTTGGTGAACTGGCTGTCCACCTGCAGAAGACCGAAACTGGACCCATACTTTCACTATTAACTAAGATAGACTCTCACTAGCGTAAAGATTTAAACTTAAGACATGAAAGTATAAAAATACTAGAAGAAAGTGCAGGGAATACATTTGAACAAATAGGCCTGGGAGAATATTTCATGAAAAGGAAACACCTGGGCAACTGAAGCAACACCAAAAATACATTACTGGGATCTGCTCAAACTATAAAGCTTCTGCACAGCCAAGAACACAGTAAAGGCAAGGAGACAGTCCTCATAATGGGAGAAGATATTTGCAGGTTATGTCTCCGACAAAGGTTAAATAATCAGAATCAACAGAAAAGTCACATGTCTTAGCAAAAAAAAGAACAAGTGTTCCCATTTCAGTGAGGGCAAGAGACTCGAAGAGAAACATTTCTGAAGAAGACAGGTGCATGGTCTTTAGAAACATGAAAAAAAGCTCTTTATCCTTAATCATGAGATAAATGCAAAGCAAAACCACTTTGAGATATCATCTAACTCCAGTGAAATGAGTCCACATCACAAATCCGAAAACCGTAGATGATGGCATGGATGTGGAAAAAAGGGAACACATCTTCACTGTGGGTGGGACTGAAACTAATGCATTCCTTTTGGAAAGGTGTTTGGAGATCACTTATGGATCTAAAAATAGACCTGCCATTCGATCCTTCAATTCCTGAATTAGGTATATATCCAGAGGAACAAAAATCTCAATATAACAAAGATATTTGCAACAGAATGCTTATTGAAGCACAATTCATAATTGCTATGAATTGCTATGAATTGTCATGGAGGAAACCCTAGTGCCTATCTATGCATGAATAGATTATTAATAAATTGTGGTATATATACACCATGAAATATTATGCAGCCTTAAAAAAGTTGGAGACTTTACCACTTTCATGATTGCATGGAAGGAGCAGGAACACGTTCTCTGGAGTAGGTGGAACTAAAGCCAAGAGCCAAAATGCTTGACTGCCTTTTGCATTTCAGTAGAAACCGGGTGGAAGAGCAAGGCTAAAGGTGACTTCCTGTTGCTCAGGCTTATCTCCAACACATGAGCTCATGGGATCAGCCCACCTTGGCCTTCCTTGAGATCCAAATATTGTTGTTAGGTGTGGAAAATTCATTGAACTCTAATTAATAAATGACTTTATTAGGAGTTATGAGGAATTTCCATCCTCAGTCCCTGGTGACACTTATGGATTATCTCAGGACTGTTTTACCTAACCATGGTGGCAGATATCACTGCAATTATGCACACATCTCTTTTCTGCTTATCAGTTTTCATTAGTGATTGTGTACTGAACGTGTGGCCCAACATAATTCTTCTACTTCCTATAGGGCCAAGAAGCCAAAATTTTGCACACACCTGGCCCAGTGGTCAGGAATATTGGAACTTTCCAGATAGGTGGATATTTCCCATGATCATCTTAAATAACTGCATGTATGGGGTACACTACTAGACACAGTTCCTAACCAGATTTCAAGACAGTACCTTCAATATGACACCTACTGTCAAAAACAAGCCTATTCTAGAGAAAGAAATAAAATCTCATGAAAAAGTAGAACAGATAATTGTGTGATTTCAAGTCTGTGAAATTGCTGTTTGATCATTGTGCTTGAGTTCTTGTTCTGTAACATCCCAGAAAAGCCCTAAGTAAACCATACTCTTCCACTTGCTTACAGATCCATGATGTGAAAAGTAAAAGAAGGGTCGTTGAATCCTTTGGTCAGATATTGAAACTGTTAGAAGCAGACATTGAGTGTGGAGAAAAGAACCCCACTCTTTTGTAACAGTTTGAACTGAATGAAAAACCCAAATACCCACTACACATTCTTAGCAGGAATAAGGTTAAGATTAAAGATGGTAACCCAGGGCAATGTCCATTGTGATGTCATCCACAATGACTCTGTAGTGACATCATCCTGTAATCCTGGGATCAAGTCTTTTGGTCAAAAATTCTAAGTGGCCTTTTCTGCTCACTTCATCTGGTGTCCTTCAACTGTTTGAACCAGGACAATTCTTAGCCCTCCATTCACAGACAGAGAAATGATCTCCCATTTGTGCATTATTAATTCTATTGATGTTTGAGATTCCTGGCACTAGGCTCACACAACAGTTGAGATTTTGTACAGCAATGTGAACCTAGTTGCATCACTGCTGACAAAAATGCATGGAGTCACTTAAGTAGGATGCTCTTTTTTTTTTTTTTTCCTCCTTGTGGCAGAGTTTCATTTTGTTTCCCTAGGTAGAGTGCTGTGGCATCACAGTTCAAGTAAACTCCTATGTCTGGGCTTAGATGATTCTCTTCCCTCAGACTCCTGATTACCTGTAACTACAGGTATCCTCCACAACACTCACCTATGTATCTTTTCAGTTTGTCTGGGGCTGGGATTGAACTCACTACCTTCATAATATGGTGCAGGTTCCCTACCCACTGAGCCACAGGCAACACCCATTGGAAGATATTTCAAGAACCTGTTTGACACCTAACCCAAAACATCCATTTGACAGAAGCTTACACATTTACTATGCATGGATACAGACTTTATTTGGTCATAGCTTCACAGGTCCTAATGATGTCCACTTTGCTTGAAACATCAAGGTGATTCTGGTATTTTTGGATGATGAAAATGTTGTTTGGTTGGTTTGTCGTTTTGTGTGTGCATGAGTGTGTTTATGAGTATTTTTCTTAATTGAATCATAGCTGTGTACATTAGTTCAATCATGGGGTACAGTGTGGGGGCTTCACATGCAATCTGAGATATTTTTATCAACCTGATTGACATAACATTCATGAGATTTTCTCATTTACTATATGAAAACATTTTTG